>CAHIKZ030001072.1:182500-437500 GCA_903632075.3 Acanthosepion pharaonis
TCATTAGAGAATTTAAATCATTTAAAAAAAAAATTTTTTTTGGTGGTGGTGGTGGGGGATTGGATTGGACTAAATCATAAAACAAAAAATTCAATAAAACTAAGACATTATTTAATTAGAAAAGCTTTTAATTGCTTTTATGAATAATATATATTAAAGGACAATATTGTCTTAAGAAAAAAATTTTTACAATGAAAAATGAATTTTTTACAAAAAATGTTTCCATTTTTTTTTTACAGTTTTAATTAGAATAATTTATAAAGCTTTTAAATCCTTTAAAATTCAGTTTTAATGGTGTAAGTTTTAAGGAACCCTGTCATTAAGTAAAACTATATTTACTAATCATATATTGTAAAGCTTATTACAATCTGACCACACCCCCAGTATTTTTTAAAAGAATTTTGAATTGTTTTTGTATGTGTATACAAGTGCCAGTATTTGTAGATACAGTCACCCATACACAACATTATCAGAAAATAAGAGCAATAACTATAGTAAATAGTTAAAGCCAAAATTCTCTAAAATTCAATAAAACATCAGATTACAGAGAATATTTTCTTAAACTTAAGATTACTGTGTACTTTAAAAAGTGCTCATGTCATATTCTGCAATTATTTTTTTGTGGGTAAAACCTGCCATAGAACAACATTAGATAAAAATCCATCTGTCATTGAACTGTCATATAGCTGTTAAAAAGCTGTCAACATCAATAAATAGTAGCTGCATTAAGTTTAAAGTAAATAATAGTTGTTTCAAATCAGATTAATTATACATTAAATCAGCTAATATTCCTCAAATAAAATTTTAGAAAAGCATATTTTTGGAAAACTTTTTAATAAAGAGATTTACATTTTTATAACTGTTTGCTAAAAATGGTGCAAAATTAAAAAATTTTAGAGATTTCAAGACAAAAACTTCCAATCAATTTAAATTAGTTTTGAAATACAGTATAGTATTTTGCTTATTGGAAATATTAAATTTAATCAGCTTGCAATTAAAACTAAAATAAAAGCTTCAAGAAAGATTTTTCAGCTATCACCAATCTGTGAAGTTACCTACACTAATGATATTTGCTGTTGTATACTATCAGATTGTAGCCTAGGTTAAAAAAGTCTTTTGAAGTAAAGTTAACCCAAAACTTGAGTTATTCAAGAAAAATCTTCATGATCCTAGTGATCTACCAGTTGTTTTTCCCATTCATCATACAACGTGCCACAGTCATTTTCTCACTAGTGTTTTTCTCATCTCCAGTGTTTTTACATATGCTTCTGAAGATATCAGAATAGCAAATTGCTATTATTAACAAGTTTTAATTTGCTCAGATTTTTATCCCATACAAAATAGCCTACATTCATAGTGTTTTCTTCAGTAAGCAAATGGAACAGTTTGCTCCTTGGTTTAAAACATAGGTGAATAGAGAATCTTTATATTTTGACTAATCTTCAGAAATTTCTCATATTAGTAGCAATTTCTATCCCAAACAACTCAAATTATGCTAACTTTCAATCTCCTAAGGCAACCAAATTTCAGACTCCTTGTTCTAATGTTTGTTTCTTGTCAGAAGTGAACAATAAAAAGACTAGCTACATTTAGACTAGACATTTATAAGAAACTGATTGCAACAAAGTGTTTGCCAACAGTGCTTGTCTGAAATGTGTTGTGGAAAATCATTAACCTTGGAAACATGAAAATGCCTATTCACATGAGGGATCTGTACATATTTTATGATATATAAATATTTAATTCTACTTGCAAAAGTCCAAGTGGAAGTGTGATAACTGTTAATTTGCATAAACTTTCTAAATTTAACAAAATTATAAATTTGATTAGAATTAAAATCCAGTCTGAGATAAAACCCATGTATAAAACTAATGCCAAAGTATACATAATCATCAGAAGCACTGTAATTATAACTCAGTAAGGATAATAGAACATATTATACAGGAACATTCAATATGTTCTTTTACAAGTATATAATTTACAGTTCAAATCTCCTTCTGCTGACAACCAAAGATTTGGCAACAAATATTACAAACTCTTGCCAGGTTGAATAGAAGTTACCTGAAGCTAAAAATTACCAATAGTAAATAAGAACTGTTCGACAGTGTTCAATTCCCTCTTGTATTTTAGAGAACTAAGTTTAAGATAATTGATACTGATATCTCTCCACAGAGGATATTTTTGCTATTTTTTCTTTTATACACATATACACACACATTGGTTGCTTTACACTCCCTTCAAGAAACCAATTAACTTAAAATATTTTCATTCAAGTAATTTCAATAAATTATTTAAAATTGTATAATTTAGTAGTCATAATGCAATTTAATCATAATGATAATATTAGCAGTTCCTTTATAAGGAAATATTCAGAATTCATTGACCGAGCAGCCAGTATTATTGTAGAGTAAATTTTATAAAATCTTTCCCTTAAAACAATTTTTCAGGAAAATAAGTTTCTCAATTCCAGTAATTGTTATCAGTCCTTCTACTATTGATTTGGAGGATGATCTTTCTTAACCTTTTATTTGTAGTGTGGAACATCAACAGCTTGATTATGGTATTATTTTCTCCGGGTTACATGTGCTATTGATTTCAATTGTTGCTGTTGTTCAAAGTTTTCAAGTGATGTAGTTTGATACCTATTAAAATATGTAACAATTACTAGAATTTAACATTTTAAGGCCAGTAGAATTTTTTTTCCAAAATGTGCTCAATAGATAACTAGAGTGACAATATTGAATAAATCAATAAATGTTCAATTTATCTCATTGACCAACTCTAGAGTTTCATGTTACACTGCTAATCAGGGTCAGACATTCAATAAATCTATTAAATTATTACTGGATATCATTTATACTTCTAAAGACAAATTTTAATTCCAAAATCCAAATTTGAAATATGTACCATACCAATGTTTAATAATGTAACAATATTTAAATATTTAAAAGCAGTTAAAATGTTTGATTTATATTTTGTTTTTTAATTTCTTTGTTATAAAATATAATTTTGTAAAAAATCTTACAAAAACAAAGAGAAAATTCACCAACTATCAAATAATTTGAAAAATAGAAACATTTAAAAAACAACATATTCAAACTTCCCAATTATTTATTTTAAATTCCTTAGTTAATTATATATTCAGTTTATTTAATCATTTTATATTATTGATTCTCAATAAATCTCAAACCTTTTTTATACTAAAATTATGACTAGTTAATGATCCTAGATTTATAATTTTATAAATGTACTTATATAGAAAAACCACAAACAAACTTGGTAAATATTTATTAAAATATATATTTTTAATATGAATGTAATGATTATTTTCTGTATTGAATTATTTCATTTTAAATGAATTATTTTATATGTATATAATGTATATTTTATTTTTTACATTCTAAGTTTTTGAATGCTAATTGCAAATTTCAAATTTGTTAAATACATGACAATTCTGAAATTTTCAAAGACTTCATTTTCAATCTGTAATTATTCCATTTTATATTATAATTCCATCATAAATGATTTTTTAAAAATATTTATGGAAATTAACTTTGAAAACATTACTAAGGATATTTAAGATACTGGATATATCTAAATTGTTTTACTGTTTACAAGAAATTATTTATTTTCATATGTAAGTATGTGTACACACGTTTTATTAAATACCATTGACAAGGTCTGCCTATTTGCCATCTTATTGTCTTTCCAATTTCTGAATGAAGTACTGTACATCAGGATAAATTGTTCAAAGTTCATGCATTTTGGGTTTTTTTTTCCCCCCTGTTATATTCAAGAACATTTTACTATTACAGTGACTGTCAAAAATGAGGAGTGATCAGTATGGTAAAGATATATCTGACTAAATTTCAGTGCTTTTAGATTTCTGGAATTAAAATTTAAATCAATTAAAAGTGTAGTCTTTTATAATGATGAAAGGAAAGGAATGTATCAAATATTTATACGTCCCTTATTTATTATTATTATTATATGCACTTCACTATATAATTGGCCATGGAGAAAGATATTTTATTTAATGTTGGCTGTTTTTGTATTATAATGGCTTCTAGAATTTTGAGTATTTCTTTACAAGGAGTCCAGTATAATATTTTTGATGTTATCTATTAAAATCTATCTTTTGTTAATAATATTTTTGTTGCTTGTAATGTACTGATCAATATGTGCATGAATTGAACTAAATTTTGACAAGTGACAAGTCAACCTATGAGAGAGTATGGTGCATGTGTGGCCAATGTAAGTATTTAACACTGTTGATTATGAGTATTGAAGATACAAACAATCTCCCAAAGGATATGAGAATTTATAAACAACATTATTTTTACTTAGGGTAGAATTTGAGGTGTCGAATTATTGTTAATGATTAAATAAGACATTTTGAAATTTTTATAGTAAATGAAAATGTAAGGTATTTGTTAGGATCGTTAATAGTTATATACTGGCAAATTCTATTTCTAATGGCTTTTTCATCTTGTTTATAATTAGAATATACACATCTCTATAAGTATATCCATTACATTTATTGAACATTTATAAAATTACAATTCTCCCATATTATGAGGTCAGCATACAAACTTTACAATCCCTTCTATTATCTACATTTATTAATCAAGATCAGTTATATTACCTTCATTTTTGTAACATTTCTAAATAAAACTATAATGGTTATCCCTTTACTTTTTGAGGAAGTTTCTAAATATCTTGGTAACAAAATGTAACACACATTGAGAACTATTTATTCAGAAATGTACAAATGTGTCAAAGTATAACTAGAAAAGAGAAAGAATTACTCATAAGCAAATATTAAACCTTTAGACAATTCTAGGTTTTAATTTCTATCTATTATCTTCAAAATAAATTTTTTTAAATTTCAAAAGGAAATTATAAATCCATGACCTGGATCATCCTGTGACAAAACAAATTTAATTTGAGGAAAATGACAAATTATTTTTTCATGATTCAAAAACAAGAATTATTTTCTTTATAAGATCAAAAGAAAAAAAAAAAATTATTTGACAGTCAGCTTTATAATTTCACCAAACAGTTTATTCTTCTTTGAATGCTCTATAAAAATCAAGTTGCTTCACCAAAGTTGATATAATCCAAATATCAACTTGTGGTAATGGTGTAAAATATTTATGCAAAAAGTCTATTTTCAAGCAAGGCTTGATTGATATATGACACTCTTAATCAGTAAAGTATAATAATAATAATGTAAATGAGCAAATCACCATAATGGGTCCAATTACATCAATTGTAACGTTTATAGTCACTTTACTAATGTGTTCATTTCATAGTATGTATGCATGTAATACAGCCAGTATTCTCTCTAGATTAGTTTGGTGGAATGGTTTTTCTTGGAATAGTAAATAGAAAATTTTATCATCGAAATGTTTGTTATTATTAAGAGGAAAGACCAAAATAGTTTTTTTTTTTATTATTTTATTAAATTTTTTAATCCTATCTAGCATTTTTGAAATTTTAGTTAAAATTTTTTGTTTTTTTATGTCAGCAGTTGACATAATATTTATGATTAGTGCTTTTGTGCCTTTTTATTTATTTTTTTCAGGCAAAAAACATTGATTTGGAAATTCTTGCAAAAAGTCAAATAGTTGTCAGATTTTAATGAAACTTTCAGGATTTATTCACAAATGAAAATATTTAAAAAAATTATTTTACATATATTACCACCCAACTTAATTTTATGAAATTTCGAGAAATTAAATTACAACCTCAAAATTTGTTAAAGTAAAAAGCAGAAATCCTTGGAGAATGTAAATCAATTTTTTTTTTTCAAACTACTACTCATTTCCTGAAAATCTGCTCTGAATCTTACAATAAAAATGCAATGAAACTGACATTTTTTAATTAGAAAAGCTTTTAATTGCTCTTATAAATAAGATTTATTAAGGATGCTATTTTTTTTTGATGAATAATGAATTTTTACAAGAATTGTTTTCATTTTCTAAAATTTTAATTATAATAATTTATAGTATTGTAAATATTTTAAAATTCTGCATTACTTCACTCTGGTTAGGTGACATTATTATTAAATGAAAACTATATTTACAAATCAAAAATTGAAAAGTTCAATAAATGTCATTTACCCTCAATATTTTTTTTAAATTTTTAACTTTTTTTTAATGCATATAAAATATTATGTAATTTGCCTCTGTTTGAAAGTATTGTCAACCATACATGACATAATCAGAAAAGAGCAATGACTATGGTAAATTTAAATGCAATATTCTTAAAATTAGATTATGAAGAATATTTTCCAATTTTTAAAATTACTGAGTAGTTAAAAATTATATAAAAAAGGCGCTCTCATCATTTTCTTATATTATGTTTTAACAGATAAAGTCTATGCAGAACAATAGTAAAGGTGCTATCAGATTTTTATCATCACTTGTCAAGTGATCTATGAGTGACAAGTGACAGTGATAAGTGCATAATCACCACTACAGTTTGTTTATTAAAAATCCATTTCTCTGTTATTTTAAACTTAAAGTAAATAATATTTTATTCAAATCAGATTAATTATACTTTAAGTCAGCTAATATTCCTTAAATAAAGTCTCAGAAAGGTATATTTTATTTTTGGAATATTTTTAAAACCGAGAATTAACTTTTGTTTACAAATGTGTCAAAACTGGCTGATTTTATGAAAGCAACCAAAAAGTTGAGATTCCAATCAATATAATTTCTATTTGAAATACACCAGAGTATTTTGCTTACTGGAAATAGTAAATTTAATAATTTAGCTTTCAATTAAAGCTAAAATGAAGGCTCCAAGAATGCCTTCTCATTTTTAAAAATTCATTTTAAACCTTAGATATCGAAAATTAAGTGGAGGTACTTAATTTAAAATCTACTATAAAACAAATTCTGTCATCAAATATTTGAACAGTGATAATAAAATAGAACTTTATCTGACCTAGAAATAACCATCCTAAGTTTATATCCTTGTAAAATTGAATGCCTAATGACCAAAATAACTAATTGGCAGCATCCATTTGACAATGATTGTTTCTTACACTAGTCATGTATCAGAATATCTACAGAGATCCTAAGATTATTTTTAATGTTATATCTACTAAAATATTATCTGATATCAAACATATACAGGGTATATCAAAAATACTTTTACAAACTTGGGAGGGGGGATTCCTCACACCAGAACAAGGACAAAAGTTCATATAAAAATATCCACAAATCCATTGTTTTTGAGTTAAGTTTAAAGTTTAAGGTAGACTGTTAAATGTACAGTCCAAGATAGAATCAAAAAAAGCTTTTACAAGTTTTGGGGGCATATTCTTGACATAAAAACAAAATGTCACATAAACATCTGTCCAAAAGACCATCATTGTAACTCAACACAGCAACTCATAACAAATGTTCAAAATGTCCTCTGCTTGCTTCGACACACACATACACCCGTTAGATCATTGACTGGTGGACACCTCCAAATACTTGCACATGCTCCTTGACACATTGACGAAGCATCTCTGCATTATTAATTTCTGCTACATAAACCAATTGTTTTAAGTAGCTCCATGAATAAAAAACCAAAGGATTGTGCAGGCCATGGAACCAGCCGGTCCTCCCCTACCTATCCATCTTTCATGATGGATGTCAGCCAGTGCATTGTGAACAATGTGACTAAAATGTGTTGGAGTTCTATCATTCATGAACCATATGTGCCTTCATATTAGCAAGGGTACATCCTCTAGTAGGTCTAGAAGTGTGTTCAAAATAAAGTCCCTGAAGATAGCTCCTGTAAGATGTGCTGGAAGAACATATCAACCTACCAGACTACACATTAATCGTAAACTGATGCCAGTGTCTAGCCTGTATTCTACTATGGGGATTCCAATGCACCCACAAAATGTTGGTTGTGTAAATTTGTTATTCCATCTCTTTCAAATGTTGCCTCATCCATAAACAAGACCGAAGAGACAAACGACAGATCTGCAGTATGTGCAATAAACCATTGGTAAAAGTTTTCCCATGGTGAGTGATCAGAGGCAGAAACACTCTGCACACATTGCAAATGATACAGATACAAGAGCTGCTCTTGAAGTACCCTCCATGTGGTACTATGAGATATATGATATGCTAAGGCCACTTGATGTGTGCTGATACCTGGATCAGCCTGTAGAATGTGTTCTTCATAGTCAAGCGTATCAGGTGGATCTCAGTCTTCCTCAATCAATAGTTGGTGTTCCTGTCTCAGCAATGCAATGATAAACAGCAGCAAAGGTTGGATGACTTGGCTGCCTTCAGTCTAGAAACACAAACTGATACAGCCATGCAGCCTCATGTGCATTACCATTCACACGTCCATATGCAAAAATCATAACTGCCTGTTCATGATATGAATATCCTGCCATTGTTAAACAGAACACTTCTTAGTTAACTCACAACTGCACACATTAAACATTGAAGCAGACTAGCCACAAATGTACACAAATGACAAATGTAACCTTGTGAAGTCTAAACTAAGAGTGTTTTCAATGATATATAATGTTTAAAAATGAAAAAAAAAAATCTGTTTCTATTTTAGTAATATAGAGACCTTAAAAAAAAAAAATAAATAAAAGATTAAAAATTTTGTTTCACTTGAGTAAAACTGATGACAGTTTTTACTGGAAGCAAATTAAATGAAACTCATTGAATTTGTAGTAAAACAAGAGAAAAACTTATTTAGTTTCATTTACAAATTCTTAAAGCTAAAAGCTCTTCAAGTGATTATTCATTTGTTAAGTAGTACTAATTTTTATCATTTCTATTATCACTTGTCTTCCACATCATGAGTTGGGTTTACAATGGTTTTGTAGCATTGTTTCTGAAAACAAATTTACTATAATTATCTAACTTTCAAAATTGAAAGTTTACATTGATTCAAAGGAAAATAAGAACTAAAAAAATAATGCTAGGATTCTGTTAGAGGGTAAAATATTTGTAAAAGGAAGATTTTAATTTTTACTTTTATGATTTTAAGAAATTTATTTATAACGAAACAGATTTTGTAGTGGTATAATAGCATATATAAGAATATTTTTGAATATACATATATGTGTGTGTGAGTGCATGTATATTACTTGTATAATTTACTTTCAAAGTTCTAAAGTAACTGTCATCTTGCATGCAAACACATGCTGCACAATTTCTATTTTTAAGGAAAATCAACACTGACATTGTACATTACTTTTACATAGAAAAAAAACAATGCTGACTTTGCCTGAAATTTTGACAGAAATTCTTTATATTCAATGGCTTTATTACTATCCTTATCTTTGCTGTTTTTTTTTTTTTCTTTTTAACCATAGGAAAGATTCATGAACCAAAAACTACACTAAAAATAAGATTACACCTAAAATAAAACCAAAGATTGAAATAAATGAAATGATATTCAAGAAAATATGACAATACTGAAGATATTTTAAATAAAAAGCAAAACATTGAAAATAATTGTTTTTGATGGCTTTTATGAAAAGTCTGTACAATGTCTTTATTTCCATTTTTACAATAACTGTAAAAATAACGTATTTGCCAGTGGCATCCTTTTCAGCCATAATTCCAATGATGCCACAATAGGACAGCTTCACTACAGAATAAAAATTAAGTGAACAATCGAAATTACATTTGATAGGAGTTGCAATTATTACTCAGTCCTGAATTTAACAGCCTATCAAATTCACTAGAAACTGACTTTTTTGCTTCTGCTATAGCTAATCAATTTTCCATCTGTCCACCAATACAGTAGCATTCAGTCTGACCTTGCAGCAATTGATAACCAATCAGACATTGTCTTGCTCTTTTTCTAGTAAATATAAAGAGGTGCTGAAAAGTTTTCAGCCAAACCAACTCCCAAAAATTTGACCAAACATCTATACACACTCATAATAGTCACCAGACTATTGTTACTCCAACCCTGTTTCTACCCAGTCAATCAATTCTTTAAAAGAAATTGATTTGTAAATTAACACAAATATATATAAACAGAAATGAAAGTTCAAGGAAATGATTGCTTGATATCTTGGTATTGGAAATTGGTAACAAAACATCTTAGATGAAAATACATTTAAAAATCACTATTCAAGTTTAATGCAAACATTTTCTATTTTTGCTTATGAAGATAGAAATTCTGATTTCTGAACTCTAATGGGGTAGAAGAGACAAAACTTATTAAATATCAACCTGGAAACAGGATTATTTTAAAATGGTGTAAATATTTAATCTTTCTTTCTCTCTCACATATGTACATACATTATATGTATGTATGTATGTATGTATGGGTCATATCGCTACAACACAGTTTAACTTACTACTTATCTGAACAAATTACAATAAGATCCTATTTTTGCAAATATACAATTCATAATGCTTGATAATACTCAATCTTAATAATTAATGGCAAATAGAGACCCCCAAGTTTTCAAAGCACTTAATAATAATGCATTAAATAGGCTATTCTAGGAAATAGGGTTTTGAAGATTTTCAATAATTCCTTAAAAAAAAAAAAAAAAAAAAAAAAAAAGAAGGTTTCAAAATTTCAGAATGTTTCCAATGTCTTCTGATATAAAACCCTAAAATCAGTATTCTTCTAAAGAAATGCCAATAGGTTATGCGTTTTTAGGGGGTTTCCCCCCAGTATAAGGGAAGTAACTTTTCCATTTTTGCTCGAAAGACCAACATTGTATATAAATTTAAATGTCCTTTAGGAGGTTTTATCTTTGATAAAAACGTCAATACATAGGTTTGCTTTACTACGACGATGCTAACAAAAAGGCTTACATTTCATTTGGCTGAGCATAGTTCTACATTTCAGCATTTAAAGGAACACTTATGCCCACACTCACAGATTAGATGGATATTAGTTGAAAATACATCTAGATTACATAAAAACAATAATAAGCAAAAACTAAAAATCCTTGGAACCCTTTATATAAGAAAAGCCCAAATAAATAAAGTCAGCTATGAGCATAGCAACAAAGTCCTTAAATGCTTATAAAAAAAAATTATATATGTATGAGCAAAAATGGAAAAATTACTTCCCTTATATTGGAGGAGAGGGAACCCCCCAAAAAAAACATGTGAATTTTGAAATCTAGAATGATGCATAAGCAGTAAATATGAACAGTTGAAATGTTTTGAATTTACAGAAACATATACATACTCACAGACAACTTAACCTCCTGAAGACGGTCTCAGATGAGAATGAAAGTACTTGGGAAAATAAAAACTGTTTGAAAGAAAATTTTACTATTTTTCTTAATTTTAAGGCTACCAAGAAATTCATCTGCGAACTTGATAGAATCACAATGAAAAAATAATCGACATGTGTGTAAATTATTTAACAAAAACTGTTTGATTATATGCATGCATGCAATTTTTATATATATCATTTATATATTATCTATGCATGGTAATTATTGGAAAGTGCTGAATAACAATGATAGAGCTAACATATTTAGTTGTGCTGATGTGAGTTTTACACACTTTGTGATCATCAGACAAACCCTGACAATTGCAAAAGGCATGAAACTCAGGGTCACAAACTCATATCAACACAACTAAATAAATTATATATATATATATATATATATATATATATATACACACACACACACACACACATTAGGCCAGTGAAAGAAATTTGAGATAAAAAAAATAAAAAAAAATAATATTCATAGTAGAACTAATAATATTTGTTGTATATTAGTAGGCCTTCTGATCAAATGAAAACATAAGATTTTAAAAATCCGAATTTACTAACATGCCTGTATCCTTTCTCAACAAGACAGGAAATAAAAGATGAAAAATGATGTGGGATTTTGCTTTCCAGGGAATTAATTTGTATGGCCTTGTTTGTTGCCTTCACTTTACAATGCAGTTAGGAAAGATATAAATTCATCTTTTCTCCTCACCTTCCTAGCTATGGGTAAAACAGTAGAGTAAATTAGGCTCTCTAACCTTGAACAGCCACTAATATAATAGAATGACAATTCAGAAGTTAGTGCAATTAATGCATATCATGATAAAGGAAATTGTGGAGAACCATGTTCAAGTATATCCTGAATAGACATTACATTGGAAAAATGTCCAGCTGTAGCTTCTAAAAAACATAAAATTGACCCGAGTCATTCCAACTTAGTATCTTACTAACTTCATACAAATTTGTATATGAACAGTACATTAAACATATTTTATAAATAGAGAAAAGTTCACATAATGAATCTTATTTGTAACAGGTTGACAAACTTTTAAGGATACAACACTATAATAATTAGTTTTATACTGGCATTTGTCTCATTAGCAAATGGATAAATAAGTACAGTAATAATCAAGTGAACAGCAAACTGTACATCTAAAAGCAGTACAGTTAGACTTTATGTTTCAAATATGTTTGTTATTGTAAACATTTTGAATGAACTGCAAATTATTTCTATACTGAAAGTTGATATAAAAACGGTGCAATATTGCACAAGGCATAAAGCTAATATAACTCTGCATACTGTGTAATTGTACACATACATATTCTGTTGAAAGACATACCATTAGCGATTATGTGTGATTATCTGTATATTATAATCCTTATGATATTAATACATGGATTATTAAAGTTTATACCTTGTCAACACTGAAAAATTTGCTTCTAAGAAAATACAATAAAGATGCATTTGATTCACTTTTTAATGTTTTTTTTCTATCAACAGCTATTTCTTGTTAGAAACTTTGCTCCCAAAAATACTTAAAATGATTTTTTTTTCATCAAATATAGAAATTAGAATATATATATTTTGTACAAAATATCTGTTGGTGAAAGAGTCATTGTCATCAGATATCAAAGGATTATTATGGATTATTATAAACAGGCCATAAGAACAAGAAAACACTCCCCACTGAGAATGCACTATAAGAATCCTTATTGATTTCTAGTAAAATAAATCAACTTCATATAGAGAGAAAAAGCTTTCAGTAGAGATGAGAGGCTTGTTGGATGTAAGGATTAATGTAACACTCATCTTTCCATCACATAGGAGTGTTGGATAAGTGAGTATATCTGCATCCATTCACCTGTGATCCAGTGGCAACATCATGGGGCTGGAAAGGTCTTGATTCACAAATAGCGAATAATTACAGGAAGAATAAAATCAGATTTATGATAGTTTGGTATAAATGTCCAGGTTTCACAAGTCATTAATTTTAGTACTTAAAAAAAGTTCATCCATTAGCAAAGCTACTAAATATAGATACAAATGGTAGATAAATTGATCTCTGGTTTATGTTAAATCACGCATTAAGTATATCATTGATTATTATCTGGTAATTTTTCATTAACTTAGAAAATAAAGTGATAAGGTATTTTATTCATAACAAGATAAAAATTATTAAGACAGGACATCTAAATAAAACACTTGATTAAGAACAACTCATAATCAGAAGATTAAGGAAAACTAAGAAAAATGAAAATATTTTGCTTTCATTTAAAACAGGAATACAAAATAAAAGTATATACAAAACAATTCTAGAAGATCTTTCAAATGAAAATGTAGGTCATTATCTTAGTGTTAAGTTAAATCAATAGTCTGTAAAATGAAATATTTTATTGAATAGATGCTTTGCAATCAGAACAAGTGAGGGCTTATCTGATTAAAGCAACACATGAATTGTCAGGAAGCACAAAGTAAACAATTTGATTAGATATCAGGATACAATGTCAGGAATCAGTAAAAATGATTGTCATAGAGATAAAGTAGAAGAGAATTTTATAAAGAGAACAGGAATGAAAAATTAAGGGAAGATGAACCAAATTAATCATAGATTGACAACAGTTCTTGTTATGTGAATAACTGTGTTCTGACAAAGGTTTGAAAATATTTTTGACTACCAATATGAAAAGATGTAATCCAAAATAGAACAAATTATGGCAATTTCACATTTTTATTCCTGATTTTTTACTTTTAACAAGGATTATACAAAATAAAACTCAAGTTTATAGACAAATCTAGAGAACCATTTTTTTGCAGGATATATTTTGATATTACAAATACATATAAAAATAAATTCTGTATATAACATATTAAAGGTTTAAATCAGCTATGGAACAACAACATTTTCTTTATTTTTCCAATGGTCTTTAAATAACATTGAATTAAATACATAAAGTGCCATCTCTCTACTAATGCATTTTTTGTGGGTTATTTTGTTTGCATCAGTATATATACCTATATGAGCATATACATTTTTATTCTGTAAATACATACACCAAATTTCTCTAAATAGAAGCAAAACAAAGTGTCCCAAGATTTAAAAAAAAAACTGTCTCACCCAATCAAACCTGAACATAGTTCAAATGAATAAAAATTGAATGCCATTTCCCATTGATCTTGGCTTAACTGGTGTCATCTGTATATGCCAACAAACAATTATTGTTGATTCATTGATTTCACACAAATGACACATAACTATGCAAATCAATAAATGTTACACAGGTAGGAACATATCAATCCTCTCATATAATCTGACAGGTATAAACGTCTACAGATCATTCTGTGTCATTAAGTTTTCTGCTATGATGTCTGTTGTGACTGAAAAAAAAAAAAAAAAAGACTTTGGCACATTTTTTTTTCACTTTGAACTTTGGAAATACCTATACCAAACAATTCTATCTCAAATTTAAAATTTGTTCTGCTCATGCCTATAACTATATCATTTTGCAACTGTATAATCAGTAAAAAATATAACTTTCTGACATTCAAGTGAAGAAATAGGAAAACAAAGAAAACTTTAGAAGCCTATCTTAAATTCTTTTTAATCCTATTCAATTATTCTCATATGATTTAATAAAGTTTTATTGTCAAATAACTAATAATTTTCTAAAATGTATTTCTATGTTTGAGATATTTCAATAAATATTTATGTTATAAACCAAAATGTACACCATTTTTCATGTTGTAAACTGCCAAATATAAATTAAAATAATTTTAAAAATTAAAGTGAAAATCTAGAAATAAAATAAATCAAACCTTAAAATGCAATATTTGCTATAATCAATAAATTTAAATGTTAAAATATAATTGTTTTGTCATACTGATTTATGTGAGAAAACTACATATGGATAACTGTATAAAGCTAGGTTTCAAAGTAAATAATTATAGTTTTTGAAATTGAATATACACTATATATTCTGCAAAACATTACTTCTCGAGCTCAGCTTTTCAATAGCTATCTTGAGACATATGCCTTCAATATACCTAAATTTTACTGATCAAGTAGAAACTAAGATTTCAATCATGAACAGTTTGTAGAACAATTTCAAAAGAGGATAACAAAAAGAAACAAGGAAAATATTATCAACTGAATAAATGATAATTTAATAACATGGTATTTTACTGACTATACTGTTACAACTGATTAATTAATCAAATCTTGTCAAATTCTAATCTGTAAAAATATTAGTTGATATATATCTCCTTTTAAAAGTTTTTAATAACTTTTAGAAGGAAAATATATTAGAATAAAAGCCAAACCCCTTTTAAGCAGAGGGTTTAAGTCAAAATAAGATATAGTTTTAATTTAAAAAGCAGAAAATACTTATGAGGCATTTGTTTATTTGTATTTAAAGCTATGGTATGTTTCTTCTGAAGAGAGAGTGAAGCAAGATATATAACTAAGATAAATAAATTTCAAACATTGTTAGAACAAAGTATTGCAGTTATACAAGTATAATAATTTCATATGTTGTATATGCGTATCATATATATATATATATATATATATATATATATATATATATAACAAGTGTAAATGGATATAAATCCGACAGAATGAAGAAATTTTGAAAAAACAAACAAAAATCCTTAAATGTAGTTAAAATGAAAGAAATGTCGACGTCTGACGTTCTGAATAAGACTTTGTTTTTTATGTCCATCGTATTTGTCATATTGAACTGAATTGTATTTTGATGAATATTGTCTTGAAAAGGTTTATTAAACCGAAACGTCAGACGTCAACATTTCTTTCATTTTAACTACATTTAAGGATTTTTGTTTGTTTTTTTCAAAATTTTCTTCATATATATATATATATATATATATATATATATATATATATATATATATATATATATACTGATATCAAATAACCACAAAAAAAAAAGCTTCATTTGTCCGTCTTGAAGCAGCCAGCTGTTCAAAACAATAGCAATTTAAATGCATTTATCTGCAGATATCAAATGAGTGTGAAATTAAAGTTAAAAGCAACCATTGAAACTTTCAAGATGGTAATAGCACTTTCAATAGCTCTTAGTTAAGAACATTGAAAATGCACTTGACTACAATTATTTTGAGATATTTAAAAAACTAAATGTTCAGGCATAAAATATAAAAAGAAGCAACAAGGTAAATAGACAATAGTCAGAGATGAAGTCAATTGTAAGCATAAATAATAAAAAAGATCAGTATTTAGTTTGAGAATAAAAGGAAATCTTAAAGGGAAAAAGAAAAACATTAGTTAACTGTTTAACAAATCAAGGCTAATTCACAAAAACATACATAAAGTACTAGAAACCAAAGATAGTTGCAATGCATAAAAAAATACTTGAAGAAAAAATTTATGAAAGCTTTCCAAATACAAAATCAGAAACATTTCTACAGGCAAATCAAATCAAGATAACTAAGGATGAAAATTTGAATAAAACAGAATAAGTGTGCATTTTATCTGGATTCATTGCTGAGAAAAAATTGTGACATATGGATACACAATAAGAGCTGAAAAACATTCATATATTGTATACACTTAAGGAATACATTATATATTCATATCTAATATTGTACATTAAACCTAGAACATCCTAGACTTTACAAAATTGAATAAACATTTTTGTACATTATGGAAAAAATGTTGCATCTAAATCATCTTACAAGAATTTATCTTTTAATATTTCTTGCCTTATTAAAAAAAATAAAATAAAAAGTGCATACAGCAATTTTTTTCCTTCAAGTTATCCTTCTACAAAGTTATTTTCCTATAACAATGCAGGAAATGTTTGAGATTAAAAATAAGAAAAAAGAAAAGTTGTTCACAAGAAAACATATGCTTATATATTTCCATTCTATCTTGTAAACTAAAAATGGGGCTACATAAAAAATGTCTTTTGTGCTAATATTCTATAAATCTAATAAATATATATTTTTACACTTATAATTTAATAAATGTTGGTTTTAATGCTTAAAAATTCATTAGACTTTTTTTTATCTTTGGCAATTATTAATCTAATCTTTTAGATTTACTTTGATAATATCTTAATTACAATATTTCCCAATTATTATCAAATGATGCAGTTTAACTGATTTATACAAATTTCATTTATCAAATAGGTCATATTATCAAGATGGAAAGTGAAAATTAATCACAAAATATAATCAATCCAGTGTCTGATATTAAATTAATTTTCAGCAAACAAAGAACAAAGTGTATTCAACTTGTTATGGCTGTTAAGGTGAAAAAAATTAATGCATAAACATAAAACAAAAAGAGTCAAGATATGGATATACATCAACCTTATAAATTCTATTAAAGTCATCCCAAATAAAATCTTGTCAACCATAAATAATTACCATTTAATAAACAAAAGACAATTTTAATATTTTTAATTTCTGCATTCAAGATATTTAAAATTAAAAAATATATATATATATATATATATATATATATATATTTCAACTGTCAGAGCTGACTGCTGGAAACTTTCTCTCCAAAAAGCAGTACCTGCTCCTATTTATAGCTGGGAGAGTCCATGCATGCGTGGGTAAGTTAGGTAATAATATATATATATATATATATATATATATATATATATATATATATATATATAAAACCATTGCAAATAATTTCTCCAGCATTAATTCAGAATTTTAATCTGCTCATGTAGATATTCACTTCCTATACTATAATAAAAAATTTCAAGCTATATATTGACTACAAAGTAGGTATAAGCTATGAGCATAATAGTAAAATGTTTGATGTGATTATAATTTCTTTGAGAAATTATACTTTCTAAGTATTATAGAATAAAAATAATAGAGAGAAAATATAAAGTGAGAATAACATGTCAACAAAGTGACACTGAGGTATAAAATAGACAAAGACCAATATACCCATTATGACACAGTCTGATAAGGATAGACCAGGCATATACATCACAGCCAAATATGCATAATACAGTGACAAGTTAATAAGAGCAGAGCATAACCTTGCAGAAATACCTTCAGGTGGATAATCCAGTCTGCTCAGATGATCACCAACTGAGAATGTTCCAAAATATCTAGATGTGAATCCCAAGTCACTTTAGCTGCATCATTCTTCAAACTTAAAAAAAAAAAAAAAAAAAAAAAAGCATGGACGCTCACACACACAACCCTCTTGATTTCTTGCTACTCCTGCTAGTTAATAAACATGCAGTGTTTCAGTCCTTAAGAGACATGCCTTACTGGTTATGGTCAAGAAACTGACAAATAAATCTATAGTACTGAACAGGAGATTTACTGTAGCCCATCTTAATTCACTAAAACAAAACATGTACATGTTAACACATCCAATCAATTAAGATCAGTAGTAGCATCTTCATTTTATAATTATTATCATCATCCTTCTGTTCAATATAATCTCTTATTGGATTACTACTTAGGATCTTGGCTAAAGCAAAGTAGTAAATAAATGCATTGTTTGCACAAATTCTGATGTCAAGTGATACCTAACATGTTTATATTATTTTTCATTGACAATACACTCCACACATTTCTACAGTGTAGTTTCAGAGCTCCACACAGTACAGTTTTTGGATCTCTTGTAAACAGGTGTGACACTATGATTGAGACACCCAAACAGAAAGAAGATGGGGTTATATTTTATCTTGCTCTTAAATGTTTTATGACCAGGAATAAAGCTTGTGAAATTAGGTCTTCAAAAGCAGCCACCCACTTGACCAAAAGTTAAAATAATAGATAAATGAAAATTTTTGGAAACAAGTGAGAACAAGCCAGACATTGAAGACTTCCAGTTGTTGGCATATATTAAGAGTCACAGTTGGGATTGAAATAGTAGCAGGCTGCCCTTCGCCAGTGCATGCTATCTGTCAAGATAAAGTTGCCATCTGCATATTGCAATGTAGAGATGAGCTGAGAGGTGTCAGGAAAAAAAATTTCTTATTGACTGATTGATTTTGTTTAGTGGCATATAAACCTCTATGGATTATTTAATGCTGAAATCTAAAGATTTTGAACACCATCTTATGGCTTCAACAATAAATAGATATGGTCAGTAATTCTGCTATAAATTTGTATTGTTGGTATTTTTTTTAAAATTATATATACATTTGTGTGTGTGTGTGTGTTCCTGTTATTTTTCTATAAAAATGTAATTTTATACTTTCATAGCCTTTTGTTTTTGTGTATCCATGATTTGCCCATAGCTAGGAGCCTAACAGGTGCTACCACCCTGGGTCAGGGTGGCCTTAGAAACAACAGCAATTAAGAGGTGGTTCAATACTCCTTAAAAACATCCAATCTCTGAGGCGAATGAAGAAAACAGTAACCAGCGAGTAAATTCAAGCTCTCCCAGCTGGTATTTCAACCTTGAGTCATTACTTCTTGAGTTCTGTCTCCAAATCACACTAACTGCCCGTTCTTGCCGTCAACCGTGAACGTCCCTCGAAGAACTCCCGACTCGAAGAAAAAAAGTAGTTGTTTTTATAGTTGTTCATATACCCATAATCCCTTGCGTCTTCACGTGATCCCATAATTCATTGCGTCCATGTCCCATAATGCATTGCATAGTTATTGCATAAAAATGCAATGCCAGTCCCCCAATTCTTTTTACGTTATCTGGCGAGGATGGATTACGGCAGAGCGGTAAGTGCTTTTTCTCTCCCTCATTTCAACTGCAGTAGCTTTACATGCTAAGCAAATACAGGCTCTTTTTTGGCGGGGACAAGGCAAGTCGCGACCAGTTGTGCTCGTCCCAGGTTCTGTCTCATGTCCGCCACAATCTCCCAATTAGAAGCCTTGCTTCTGGATGTAGTCATCATATCCAGAACTCTTACTAATTGAGAAAAAATGCTGGGATATCAGAGAAAGCAGAAGACGTCTCCAAGTGTCACCTACCAATATAACGAGATCATACAAGACAATCCCTGAAATAAACAACAAAATATATTGAAAACAGGGTTCAAGAATTCATTTCTCACCACAGCATTTATTTTTATCTTTCATTTCTTTGTGAGCATGCAGCAGAGCTTTCCTATCTTTTGTGCACACCAACATGAACTAGGATAGAGATGCAACATTGGGTTTCATTGTCCAGTTGGTGAAAAGCTGGGAGAGGGCCTTGTTGTATATTTACACAGTGGCTGACAGGGATTTTGTTAATGGACCTGTCTGTATCTTTTTTATCATATACAGGGCTCCAATCATTACAAAAATAACAGTAGTTTTAAGGCATCATATCTATTTCATAATCCTTATATTTACTTATATTAACATATTTTTATCTGCTGTTAATACCATATCTTTGAGAAGGTATTTTTTGTAATCTTTAATCCTAATTATTTTTATTATTTTTACTCTAAATAATAATGTTTATCTACTCTAAACCCTAATAATATTGTATTGCTTAATCACTTAACTTCTACTACCAACAATTCAATTTTTGCTATGAGGATTCTATATTTTCTTGGTTATTTAATAACTATGCCCATGAAATTTGGGTAATAGATTTTTGATACAAAGCCAAGGTTTCTTTTATGCTAACAAAATTTTGGCTAGCATGCTTTCTAACAAATTTCTTTGATCAGTTTTCAAGTTTTATCTCTGTGATATTTATCGTCTCAGACAATTGGTCTCATTTCTACACTTGGTGACAGCTATATCTTCTTTTTGTCTTTATAATAAAACTTAAGTACTTTGTTTATTTAATTATGTTTGGGGTAATAGGTTAAAGTTAAATTCAATGATACTACAAACTCAGAGGAACTTTTTAAAAATATATTTACCTAATAATTATGTGATGCTATTTGAGATGTAACAATCTAACAAATGTTTTAACAAACTTGAACAATTTTTATTATGTTATTAAATAAAGAAAGGATTTTTTTTAATAACCAATTAAAGAAGGTTAAAGTTAAATATTTTCTGCCAGGTCAAAGTTCACAGATGTATATTATCTGAACTTATCTACTTTGGAAACTTTAGAATGGAGGTCATTATAAACTTAACACAAGTAATGTCTAGTCAGATTAAAATGATTAAAAAAAAATCACTTTCACCACTTGTCTATAGCAGTTCCAATTTTTTAAACCACCAGTAATTTTCTATAAAATAGTTCCAATACATGTACATTTATGGAGAATAACTTTCAAAAGATTAGATGAGCTGACTAAGAGTGAAAAGCTAGCAATATTCCTAAGTAGAAATATCTAAGGCAGAAAATAAGTATATAATCCAAAGTGTCTATAAAATATTATGAGGGAAGATGAAACAATCCAATACACAATAAGTAAATAGTCAAAAAGTTTATAGGTATGAATTATAAAAGTAAGTAAATAAACATAAATGGAACCGACATTCAATGAAAAAAAAAAAAAAAAAAAAAAAAATGTATTACTGCGAAATGCTAAAAAGATCTCAACCTGACCCACTTCTCAAATGACCAAACAGAATTTATTTTGAAATCCATTCTTGATCAGACCAAAAACTTTTCAGCATCTCCTCATATACAAGTAAATCAGATCAATATAATTTATAAGATTTGTGTCTTCTTTTGAGTATTAATTCAGTAATACATGTCATTTTCATTAATGGGTTTTCTAATTACCAGTATTAGATGACAGAATCTTGAAAATTTACAAAAATCTAGTCATATCTTTCATAAAAGAGGGACAAAAGTTAGCCTCTGAGAATACTTATGTCTATAATGTGATTAATGTCTAATGAAATTATCTGATAAGATTCAAGTTCGACAATCAAAATTGGATCATTTTCTTACACATTAACTTACAAGAGATTTGAATTACAGAATAATAAATGGAAATTTTTGAAAATGTTATTAGAAACTTATATCAAAAAAAGTTAGACAATTTCTGAGAAGGACTAAAGTATTTAGTAAAATATCTATATACTTATATCACAACAAAACATTTCAAATCATGATCACTGAGAACTATCTTCAATGTTACAAGTATACTTTTGAAAGTAATTTAAATAAATTTATATGCTTTACGCTTTATAACAAATAAAGAAAAAGAGAATGCAATGGCTTTTCACTCCATCTGACAAGATGGCTGACAAAAATTTTGTAATTTAAAATGAACCTGCAATTATCTTTATAAATACTTTATTTAATCAGATCAAAGCTAAAAAAAAAAAAAAAAATCAGAATAATAAAAAATGAAATTTCTTCAAGAACAAATTATAAGGTTTACATGTACACAACTGGAACTACCAGCATTTTTATTCATTTACAGTCAAGCATGAATTCTGCAGTCATAATTTAAAAACATTAGCAATTAAATTATCAGTAATTACAGTAAATTTAACTCTGGAGGCAGTCAATAATTACGAGTAGAAAGAAATAATAAAAAACAAATTAATGTTTGTTGATTAAATGGATCTATACTGACCTTTCACTATAAAACCATTATTGCTTTAAAAATATTTAACATCAATAGTTCTTTTAAGAATTTAGGAAACAAATAAATAAAAAAAAGACATTTAAGATAAGAAAACATACCTACTGAATATAAAAATAACATGGAATAATTTATTGAAATAGGATACATTAAGAACTACATATCAGAAACTTACATTTTTAGATTTGAATGATGATGAAATCAAAGACAAGAATAAGTTTTGAGCTCACTATTTTAAGGTAAACATCTGTGGCACCTTGCATTATTAGAAATATTCATAGAAATATGATTTAATTTTTTCTTACTCGGTTACTAAACAGGTTGTTAATTTTTTTTTTTAAACGGAAAATAACTGAGTTGAAAATAATTCACTAAGAGTGTACTAGACGATCCTAAGGAAAGAAGAAGGAAAGAAAGGAAAAAGGAAGGAAGGGAAGAAAAAGAAAGAAAGAGAAATGTATGACGATGACCCAATTGAGGGTGGAGATAGGAGTCAGAAAGAGATTTAGGTCAAGCGTCTTGGCCGATTTTCGAAAGTCATTTTGGTAAGAATGTCGGTCAGAGCACCTGGCCTACTTTTTGCATAGAAAGACACCTTATCAATTTGGATAAAGAGAAATTTTGGGAACAATGAAACAATTTTTAATCAGAGAAAAAAGTGTCTTTGGGTTGAGGGGAGGACGGTGGAACGATATACAGACCTGTTAAGAATTGGACACCCACGTTAATAAAGTAGAGACATTTCAATGTAGATAATTAAGATTTTGACTATCAGGAAAAACAAAGAGGTAAAAAGAGGGACAATTGCTTTTGGCTCACAGAGGGCGCCAAGAAGGCGGAAAAGATCCTTTCTAAAGTCAAGACTAATTAGCAGCGGGCTGTTTGACAAAGTCCAGGTGAGAGAAAGCCAAAGATTGTCATTTTGCGTGCGTGCAAAAAGGGGCAAAATTGATTTTGTTTTTTTAAACAAGAACAATGTAACCACGCCCGCAAACAGAGGGGGGAGAGGATGTTCGATCAATAACAATTGGTCGAATACGATCACGTGACCTGCGGAAGAAAAGGGAAAGAAATGTTTGATCAATAACAATTGGTCGAATACGATCCGTGACCTGCGGAAGAAAAGGGAAAGAAATGCTCGATCAGGAACGATTGGTTGAAAAGCGGTCACCTGACATACGAGAGACTAGAGAGATGGATGTCGCCGCCCCACCAAAGGTACTATGAGGAAGTAGGGGTGAAAACAATAGCGATAATGAGAAGACAGAATTAATGCAGCTTTTTGAATTGTCGAGAAACCCCTGACGCCGACAGACCCACCCCAGTTTGTTGCGGCGTCAATATAAGCAGGACCCCAGTCGACAGAAATCAGTTGAGTTGGAGTTGCAGTTGGAGTTGAGAGTTGGACCGCTGGCAGGGATAGAGCCTGAACGCGGCCATCAGGCCCGATTCTTTTCGCCCCTTTATGGGCAGAAGAATCCTCAGACAAGAACTTCCAGCCCAAGTAGATGAAGAAGAAGATTGCCTGAAAGCCTGAGAAGAATTGGAGCTGCAGACAAGCGAGAAAGTCGATGAGAAGTTAAAGTTCAGCTCCAGGCGGCAGTGAGAAGAGACCACCTCAGACAACAGAGAGTTGCGGCTAAAGTTGAAACAAGAAATCTTCCACCAAGTTGAAACAGGAAAACTACCAGCCCAAGCAGACGAAGAAGAAGAAATACAACTCAAGTCGGAGAGAAGAATCAACTACGAATGATCGATAGAAATTAGCCCCAGTGTCGAACTGAACCACCTCCGACATACATACATGATTCTAGAAAGTAGGTAATTCGACATTTTTCTATTGTGTGATAGAAGCTTGGTGCCATAGTCCACAGAGCGGGTCGGGAAATGAGAACACTTTTGTTTTTATGTAACGGACTTTAAGATATAAAGGTTGTTACCCTTTTTATCAGCAATTTTGTTTGGTGTCGTGAGTTTTTATTTTATTTGTGTTTTGCCACCCCGTCGGACTCAACTTGTATCGGCCCCGATCCCTGCTGGTCCCGTCTGTCTAAGATCTAAACACAGCGTGGGTAGACAGACCGGAGATCGGTATAGTTGCTTTAGTGACCAGGTATTGAAGCGAGTCGGGAAAGGCGAGGCTGGTGATCATCTGACCAAAGGGTTGGAGCGGCACGCTTGGACCCAGGAGGAGCGACCAGGAGGAGCGACGTCACCGTTGGCGCCCGTAACCAAAGGATCCGACACTGGGCCAGGTGTGTAACCGTCACAAGTGGTGCCGTGACCAACGGATCAACCCTGAGACAACCCGTCACATATGGTGCCGTGGTGACCGAGGGATTTCAACCCTGAGAAGACCACGATCGACCGCCGTTGCTGAAAGTTCAAGCAGAAATCAGAACGACCGGGACCAAAGGAAAAGAAGGAACAGAATCGTCTGTAAGGTAGGACACCTTGTTTTGTTTCCCAACCTCGATTGTTGCTATATAGACTCTCTTTTCTCTGTAGACATGTCAGATTATGAGTCGGATAGAGCAGTGGGGGTGAAGAAGAAGTAGGGCAGGGGTTGTCAGTGGATCTAAGGAAGCTGTTGGGTGGACCGAGGGTCCCAGTATTTGATGGCAGCGGGGAAGGAGTTTAGGAACTGGCTGGCAATCCTCGAGAAGAGCCGAACCATCTACGAACTCTCGGACCAAGAAACCCTGTATTTGGCATACAATGCCACAAAGGAAAAGCGTCTGAGTTCGTAAGGGGCTCTTGGAAAATCATCCCTGCTTGGCTTGGGAAGAAATAAAAAACTGCTGACCAAAGAGTTAGCCGACGAAGGTACGCCCATAGAGGCCATGAGGGCCCTTTTAGAACTGACACAGCTACGGGATGAAACCCGGGAGAATTAGGGACCTGGGCGGGGAAGCTATCGTCGTTGGCATTCCCGAAGTGGTCAGGGATAATGCGGTTATGCAGGCTCAACTGGCGGACCTGTATGTAGAGGCGCTTGAGCGACGAAGCGTGCCCGTCACGACGTATTGAAAGAAGGACCGCTCAGACTGTCGGCAGCGATAGCAGAGCTGGCCAGGGAGAGCCAGGGGTGTGGGATAAAGAAGAGGTGTGGGAAGAAGCAGATACCAAGTCAGGAGGCTGGAAGAAGGGGGTAGGCGGAAGAAACCCCGTGTGGAATCAGAGGGTTAAGGAAGAGGTGGATCGGGCAGAATTGGGGGAGGAGGACCCCAATAGAAGGGCATGGTCGACCAGGCATGGCTTTTTATAAGCCCACGCCTGGTCGACACGGGTTGGTCTGCTGGACCTGTGGGGTACGAGGACCACATGGCGGAATGTCCGACGAAGTGGGGGTTGCCCCCCAGACTGATCGTGACAGGTGCACCAGGTGTGGTAAGAAAGGACACCTGGCCGTGGCAGCGGGCTGAGGAAGGGTGCCCACCAATATTAACAAGGAAGGCCGAGCCCAAGAAAAGCCAGCGGGCCACCCCAGAATTAAGAGGGAGGGGTGGCCCAGTTAAAAAAAGGAGAGAAATAAAACTTGGACCAGTGGGTGGTATGAGCGCTTGAATAGAGGGACAGGTTCCCCGAGAGGATAGACACAAGGCCAATCCAGTTAAAAAGGAAAGAGCAAAATGTTGGACATGTGGTCGGGCGGGCCACTTTGCGGCAAGCTGTCCAACAAGAAGGTGCTGGTTTTGCAGGAGGCCAGGACACCTGAAAAGAAACTGTATTCTTAGAAACGGCCATGGGAGACGGGGAGAGGTCCGGCCGGGTCGCCCAGGTGCAGGGGGCGCAGAACTCCACCTCATAAAAAAAATGAAGGTGATATATTACTACCGGCGCCTGGCTGGGTTAACCCAAAGGTGGGGACCCAGGAAGAAGAAAGCTCAGGTGTTCTCTTCGCTTAGCTAAGAGAGAGAACTATCCTGTAGAGCAGAGATAGGTGGTAGAGAGATGAGGGCTTTGGTGGACACAGGAGCATCTGTGTCATTGATGAGAGAGGAAACATACAGGCGGGTGAAACGGAAGAGAAGGTTACGGGAAGCGGACATAGAGGTCACGCAAGCAGATGGAGCCCCCTGGAGATAAAAGGGATGGTGAGGCTCCCGGTAAGGATTGGGAAAGTGAAAAGCACCCAAAATTTTTACGTAACCCCCGACCTGTGTACAGAGGCAATCTTGGGAGAAGATTGGCTCGGAGCCAGAGGGCCCAGATAGAGTTTAATCCTACTGTGTTGGTGGTGAAGCGAGAGAACGCCATTGGGATGCCCACCAGAGGAAGAGATAACCATAGTGGTGGAGGAGGAAAGTTACCTCCTAGGACCGCAGTGTCGGGAAAGGGTAGGCTAATGTCAGAAAAAAGGCACGGAGAGGACCTCTGCAGTTGGTCCCTGTAGAAGGAAAGGGCCTAGAAGATAACGAGGTAACCCTGTCTTGAAACGGTAGTGGAGGCAGCCGAGTTAGTGCCCATAATGATGGTGAACCAGGCCCAAAAAGACAAAAAGGTTAGGAAAGGGGAGAAGATAGGAAGCGCACTTCCCCCACGGACTCGGAATCGGGTGAGATTCGAGGAGGAACGAAGGAAGCTAGTAGAGCAAACAAAAGGAATCTTAGATGAGGATATATTAGCACCGGATCAATTTAGAACCAGAGTGGGGGGGTCTGTTAAGGAACAATCGAGATGTGGTAGCCCAGTCAGATAAGGAACTAGGTCAGACCACACAGTCGAAATGAAAATCGACACGGAGACCACCCCCTGTGAAATTAAAACCCTACCGAACACCTATACATAAAAGACCCCTTGTAGAAGAGGCAGTAGAGGAAATGTTGAAGCTGGGATGATCGAAAGATCGATCTCTCCTTGGAGCTTCCCAATAGTAATAGTAGGTAAAAAGATGGCGCCACCGTTTCTGTGTAGATTTTAGAAAGCTGAATTCTATATCGAAGCCGTTGGCGTGCCATTGCCATTGATAGACGACATTTGGCATTATTAGGGAAGGCAAAAGTACTTCTCTCACGTTGGACTTGAGGTCCGGGTATTGGCAGGTAGCCCTGGATGAGGCTGACAAGGAGAAGGCCGCATTCAGCGTGTCACCTGGGACTGTTTCAGTTCAGAGTGATGCCATTCGGTTTAGCTAATGCCCCGGGAGTCTTCCAACAGCTAATGTCAATAGTGTTAGGAGGATACGAGAGCTTTGCCATGGGCGTGTTGGACGATATCTTGATATTTTCGGAGACAGTGGAACAACACTTTTTCATTTAAGACAGGTGTTGGGAAGGTTGAGGAAACACGGATTAAAATTGAAATTGTCAAAGTGTCAGTTTCTGAGGGAAGAAACTAGGTATTTAAACCGTCATAAACGGAGACGGTATTAAACCGACATGGATAAGGTAAAGGTCATAAGGGAAATGCCAGAGCCTAAGACAGTGAGGCAGGTAAGAGGTTTATAGGAGCTATAGGTTACTACCGGGCGCTTCGGTTCCGGCATTTTCAAGAATTGCCATACCGCTTAGTGGCCCTGACGAAGAAATACGCTTAGGTTCAAGTGGACAGAGGACTGTCAACGAGCATTTGATTCGCTAAAGGAACAGTTGACGACCGTTCCACTGCTGACGTATCCAGACCTCAGCAAGCCCATGATATTATACACGGATGCCAGTGAGCAGTGTGTAGGAGCAGTACTTACCCAGCCGTGTCCTGATAAGGAAGGACCAGTGCCAGGCATACCAGAGGAAGTACCGATATACTTCCTCTCCCATAAGCTCTCAGAGACACAACAGAGGTGGCCAGTAATAGAGAGGAAGCATATGCTATCATGTATGCTCTCCAAAAACTGGACTACTATTTAAATGGTGCGGTCTTCACTATAAAGACAGACCACAAGCCTCTGCAGTACCTATTGCAGGCAGAGTGGACAAATAATAAGAAAAAATTCAACAGTGGGCACTTAAGTTAAGTGGCTACCACTGTAAGATAGAGTATTTGGCAGGAAAGGAAAACACGCATGCAGATTTACTCTCAAGAATACCAAACAACTGGAAGAAAGATCTGTAAGGGTAGAACAGGAGTAGATGATAAAGCCTATAGAATAGGAGTAATTAACTCTAATAAGCTAAAAGATCGCCCTATATTAGAATCGGACGAAGAAGGGGACGCCCAGATAATAACCGATCCTTACTGGACAGAAGGAATTGAGAAGGAGCAAGCAGACAGTGAAATAGCTGCTCTGAGAGAGAAGGTGAAGTCAGGAGAGACCACCAAGTATGCCATAATAGAGGAAAGGCTGTATTATCTCTCAGGAAGGGATGAAGAAGTCAAACCCAAGTTGTATGTGCCCAAAAGTTTAAGACCAGAGATATTGGAGCAGTGCCCACGAGAGGTTGGGTCACATGGGAATTGATAGGACATGTGATCTCATAGGAAGAAAGTACTATTGGCCCAAACTGTGCGGAGAAGTCACTAACTATGTTCGAAGTTGTGTAGTGTGCCAGTCGCAGAGCAGAAGGCAGGAAATGGCGCCTTTGGAGGAAACAGATTTACCAAACTTCCCCTTCGAGAAAGTGAGTATGGATGTATCAGGACCATATGGGGAAACTGCACAAGGAAACAACTATATAGTGAGTTTTGTCGATTGGCTAACAAATTGGCCTGAGGCATTTGCAGTACCAGACAAGAAGGCCAGAACTGTGGCGGGTTGATAATAAGTGAAATCTTCCCTAGGTATGGTGCCCTGTGCAATTGGTAACAGATAATGGCACGGAGAATGTGAACAGCATCATGAGAGAAGTTTTGACAGGTTTGAATGTAGAGCACATAAAAACATCCCCATATCACCCCAGGAAAATGCTAAAGTGGAAAGGTTTCATAGAACCTTGGGAGATGTATTGGCCAAGTTGGTCAGAGAAAACACTGGAAATTGGGACTTGTATTTGACGAGGCTCTGGCTGGGCCGTGGAGGTTTACGATAAAACTAAACCTCCAGATTTTCTCCTTATTTTTTGTTGTTTGGCAGAGACGTGGTTCTGCCTGTAGATAACCTACTGAAGCCCAAGAAGGTATATGGGAGAAGATCATCATCAACTATTGCTGGAACAGCAACATAAGATATTCGTACAGGCCAGAAGAAGAATAAAGAGGCCCAGAAGAAAAGAAATGAGAGGGTGAATGCTGAAAGAAAGGTGGTAGAATTGAAGGTTGGAGACCCTGTCTACTATAAAATCCACCAGAGAGAAGGAAAACTAGACCAGAGATGGGAACCGTACTACCGGATAGTAGAGCAGACGGGCCCAGTATCATATGTAATATGGGATCAAGTGGCAGGACGAGCGAGGAGGGTTCATGCCAATGATCTGAAGAAGGCTGAAATAGCTAACCTGGAAATGAGCGCAGGGGGCCTAAGAAGACAAGGAAAAGGAAGGTAACTCTGGTTGAACCGGAAGGAATGGAGACGGAGGAAGACTCCAAGAAGATGAGGAGATAGGTCGACTTGACCAGATAAACGAAGCAGTCCGAGTGACAGAGTTGGAACCCTCAGCGGGGATTAGCGATGTTCAGTCGTCGACTGAATCAGTGCAGAGAAGACCCGTGAGATCGCCATCACACCCCCATGTCCGAAGAAAAAGGAAGAAAAGACGAAGAGGTCCAATCAAGCAGTGAAGGCTCTAAAGGAGGCACCCTGAACAAGGCGAAGGGTCCAGCGAGTGGGAGGAGGAGGATCAAATACCCTTTCCCAGCTTAAGGAAAGGATAAAGAACAAGAAAAGTTTAGACAGAGTTAGAGGTATCAAGACATTCAAAGCGAAGACTCTAAACAGGAAGAAGAATCAGGGGATGAAGAAGAGGACAAAGAACCTCCTGGACGAGAATTAATCAAGCAAAGAAGGTTAGAGGTTGAACAGGAATCACCTCAGAAGATGAGATCAGGAGGAGAAGAACCCCAAATCTCTCAGTAGAACAAAAGGGCTGTGCAGAATAGAAGCATTTAGTGTCAACAGATAACGACACTGGCTCATCCAAGATCCTATTGGCTGACTATGGTAGATGTGAGTGGAGGGGATGGAGACCGGGCTGCACCTCACGAGGAACGGAAGATCATTGGCATTATTGATTGGCCACGGTGGTGTCATGAAGTACGACCTTTAGAGTGGGCGCCACGCACACCTGACCAGACCATTCTGTCTGCTAGGGGTTAGTTAGAGGAGGAAGAGCCGAACTAAGAGAAAAGTTATGAAATGATTGAGTGATGAGTCGAGCGAGACTAAGTGATTGTGAAGAATAACAACAAGAGAATTTGTTACCTTTCAGGAATGATAGCAAGGTACAAGGTGGAAGCAGACTACATAGCATTAAATTGGGAGAACGAAATTCATGTTGCTATCAGCTGAAGAAGCGAGAAGGTGTAGAGATGATACCCTGGGGACTTGTACCTCGTTGAGCCCTATCTATAAAACTGGTAACCGCAAACTGTGCATACTAGAATTGTTTGAAGGGGGGAGAAGGAATCAAAAGAATCTGCCAAGTGGAGGTATTAACAAACTCGGCATTACCACAAGCTATCAGTGTTTCAGACGGGGTGTGGGCAGTAGCCACCCAGAAACATATCAGCCTGTCTAGGGTATGTGGGGAGAGTCCAAGGACATTAAGAATAAGGCCACCGTTATCCCTGGTGTCGCTACCCATGGGATGTTCGGCGGTTGGGGTGTCCATCTCCTTGCCCCCTATTACCAGATGGAAGAAAGGTATGAAGAAAAAGATTCACTCATAGAGATGATTGGTAGAGGCTTAGTCAATTGTACAGAATTATGGGAGCCGATAGTGAAGAGATTCTCTAATGTTACCTTAAATAAGATGCCAGTATTAATGAAGCCAATAGAAAAGATCGATATGGATCACTTAAGGGATAAGTTAAGTGCGTTGGGAGACGAAGGTGTAGCTTGGGAAGGCGATGAGCAGATCGCGATAAGTTGGTCAATAGTAATGGGTACATTCCTAGTTGTAGCCATCGGGGTGTAATAATGTGGAAGATTAAGAGTAAGAGAAGATTAGCGAGCGACAGTCTAGTGAGCATGCAACAACTCGAGAGGAGATGCCGAGCAGTGTTCCTTACTCAGACAGGACTGGCGAAGAAATTGCTGAAAGACCAATGGAGGTGGCTGGCGTGAGACCACCACGTGCGGCGGAAAAACCTCCCACGGCAGAGAGGAAAACATTGACCAAGAAGAACAGACCCTAGTGAACACATCTGCACCTACAAACACACGCACACATTACCTTGCATGTAAAACAAAAGAAAATGAAAAGAACATTTCATTGCATGTAGAACAGAAGAAAATGAAAAGAACATTTCATTGCATGTAGAACAGAAGAAAATGAAAAGAACATTTCATTGCATGTAGAACAGAAGAAAATGAAAAGAACATTACATTGCATGTAGAACAAAAGAAAATGAAAAGAACATTTCATTGCATGTAGAACAGAAGAAAATGAAAAGAACATTACATTGCCTGTAGAACAAAAGAAAATGAAAAGAACATTTCATTGCATGTAGAACAAAAGAAAATGGAAAGAACATTACCCTTGCATGTTAGAAAGTAGAATAGAATTGCATGAGACAAATACACAATAAGTAAATAGTCAAAAAGTTTATAGGTATGAATTATAAAAGTAAGTAAATAAACATAAATGTTTAACTGAACCACACTCCGACATACATACATGATTCTAGAAAGTAGGTAATTCGACATTTTTCTATTGTGTGATAGAAGCTTGGTGCCATAGTCCACAGAGCGGGTCGGGAAATGAGAACACTTTTGTTTTTATGTAACGGACTTTAAGATATAAAAGGTTGTTACCCTTTTTATCAGCAATTTTGTTTGGTGTCGTGAGTTTTTATTTTATTTGTGTTTTGCCACCCCCGTCGGACTCAACTTGTATTGGCCCCGATCCCTGCTGGTCCCGTCTGTCTAAGATCTAAACACAGCGTGGGTAGACAGACCGGAGATCGGTATAGTTGCTTTAGTGACCAGGTATTGGAAGCGAGTCGGGAAAGGCAAGGCTGGTGATCATCTGACCAAAGGGTTGGAGCGGCACGCTTGGACCCAGGAGGAGCGACCAGGAGGAGCGACGTCACCGTTGGCGCCGTAACCAAAGGATCCGACACTGGGCCAGGTGTGTAACCGTCACACATCTTCCTTTTGCCTTAGTAAATGCAGCTAAGAAAAACAATTTTAAATTTAAAACATTTTTAAGTTCAGAAAGGATAATTTTAATTTTATTACCAACAAAGGTTTTAAAATACACTTGACACAAATGAATAGATCATTGCTTTTTTTTTATAGCCAGGGATTTAAGCAAAATGTTGGTATTATAAAGAACAAAGAATTTTAAATAACACACTATGGTCAATTCAGAGCTTAGTTCAGTATGAGATCATTTAAAATCAACATAGTATTCAACAGTTAACACCAAGATCAAGGCTTGGCTCAAAATTAATCCCATTAACAAGAAATTGTAATCACATCACCCTATGCAAAATAGTGCAAGCAACCAGACAGAGGGTCTTATTTAAGAGTAACAACCAAAAGTGTATGTGTTACAAAGGAACTAAGCCTTGCCTACTGAAATATGTACAGGGTGAGATGGGTAAATTGTCGCCATTTTATATTTCTAATTTGGCATTATTCATTTTTGATTTTGCCAACTGCACGTGGCAAAGCTCGCTCTATTGACAACAAACCCACTACCCAAGTCACTCATGACTGTTCAAAAATGGACATTGAACCCTCTCTGTTTCTGTTATCTTGGGGATATGCTCTGCGCAGGTGGAGGTTGCAAGCTCACCATTATAATCAGGTGCTCTGTGGCTTGGGGAAAATTCACAAAGCTCCTACTCATCCACACATTCATCATGGAGAACTTGTGGCAAATTATTGTGTGTGTGTGTGTGTGTGTGTGTGTATATACTGCACTGGTTCACAACACTAAGCAGTCTTGCGGTGGCTCCACCACAACAACTGCTCGATGATTCACTGGATCTGTAGCACCAAGCTTCAGTATGACGACCACCCCCCATATGAGTTTTTAACAAGGCTCAGCATTGAGGATATAACATCAGTGCCGCACACCCATCATTTTAAATGGTTTAGTCATGTCCAATGAACTTCGTCATGTATTAGGACTGTCTTGGAGTTCAGGGATCCTGATCACAGAGGTCAAGTTAGATCTAGGAAGATGTGTGGAAGTTAACTTAAATAATTGGATTAAAAATTTATACCTTCAACAGACGAGAAAAAGAAAGTAGACTATATAACTGAATTAGTACAAGATTTCATGATACTGACTATTTAGGCAGATATCAAGTTCAACTTAGAAAATTATAACACAAACTTTTGATTTGACCTTTATTTTTCCCCATTTAGCCTTGTACCATACTAAGCTGAGTAAGTATCTTGTACAAGTGCTCATGATAACACCATCAGTTCATTACCAAATCATGTAAAACTACACTTGTACAAATCATGATAGTAATACTGGTCATTCTTGAATGAATATTTTTAAAACGTTCTCTTTGGATTGCAGTCAGTCAGATGAACCAATCCACTATTAATTTTCATATTGCCATCAATCACAACTTTATGTCAGAGAGCTGCTCCTGGGTATAAAAATGCAGTGAGAAAAAAAAAAAAAAAAAACTTTAAAAAAACCCATTTAATTAAAAATTTCTATTTAAAATCAATCATTAATATTGAACTGAACGATCTATTTCAATTAACCAACTTTATTAACAAATACACCTGATATAACCTCTCCCCACTACAAAGAAAATTGTTCATAGGATTTTTTACTAAATTTAAAATTATCCCCAAAATATTTAGCCAAGCTAATTGAAAACAAAATAGCCAAGAATATAACATAATTTAATTCATTTGATAAAGACAGACATGAAAACTTGCAACTTGTGTCATACAAATTTCAATGAAAAATAAATCTAAAGAAACTAAAATGACATCCCTAAATAAAAGCTGCAAAGATTATTTTTATTGATATTACCAACATTAGATGAGTTCACTACTTCCTTTCAAATAAAAACAGTAAAAACTTAATGAAATGAAACATAAGAACAAAAATGTCTTCCTTCTTTCTCTCTCTCAATCGGATACAGAATTTAATAGTAATGGTTGCTTACTCTATATTGTACTTAGCCCTATCATTCTTAGGCCAAGATATCATATTGGCAGACATTTTCCTATGACTTCTTTTAACAATTGATTTGCCAGTCCAGTTCATTATCTAGATATGTGCAAAAGATGTACATAATTAGGAATTCATATGCATCCAGATGAATGCACAGACTCATTGTATGATCTAATATAGATATGTATATATTTTTATCACTTTAAACATTATTTTTAGTGGATACTCATATGTGAGTAGATGCTCTATTAATTTGTTAAATAGTATATTTATTTATTTATTTTTGTTTACCAGCCTGGATATTTGAGAAATCTCATTAAAGAGCACATATTTGTCTTTAATGAGATTTCTCAAATATTCAGGCCAATACTCGCTAGATTCACTCTTAAATTGCTCTGCCTTATTTAGCCATTGAACACAATTTATATTTTTATGCATTTTACATTTTTAGGATGTAAAACATTTCCTTTCTTATCTGTCAGTATGCATATGGAAGATCATTCATATATATATATATATATATATATATATATATATATAAAAAGGCTTAAACACTAATATGGAATATTAGTGTTTAAGCCTTTTTATTATATCCTTACTCTGTCCTGGACATTGAGTTCTACCTGGATTCTATCCTCTTGGAATTTTTTTATACAAATATATATTTATGTGTATGCATATGTATTCATATATTTTGCATATGTACGTGTATATTTACCACTAATATTATCTCTCTCATATATATATATATATATATATATATATATATACACACACAAGAAGTTTTCTTTTTTTTGACCTCTACATAGTGTCATCTGTATATCTTATGTTGATAAGATTCTGTCTATAACAATTTAAAATCTTTTACAGAGAAATATTTTACAAGAAATTGCTATTTTTTCAAATATATAACTGGGGGACAGCTTTGTTTGTTCATGAAAACATCCCTTAGGTAAATTTTAGTAGTAAAACAATAACACAGATGAGAAAAATCATCAAAATCTTAATTAGATCCCATAAGTGAATAGTGGAAGCAGAACAAGCAAAGATTGAATGATGGTTTAACTAAACAGGATCAAGTAAATACAGTATAAAAATTATTTTCAACAATCAAATATTAAAAATTACTACATTTTTCTCTTAAAGTCTTTTTTCCACTTATAGACTACCATTATTTATACTGATCAATTGTGCATCTTACACTGCACAGATATTAGTATTTTCTGATATCTAAGTGTAAATTTATATATAATTAGTAATTAATAGTATCTTTACTTGATAGAGAAATCAATACAGTATGCATCAGTTATTTGACAAGAGAGCATTAACCTGGCATTCTTCAAACTGATACAAGAAATGAAAAGGGGCAGAATTTGATCATTGTTCCCAGTATGCTCAGGTTCTTTTGTATTCAATCAAAGACATGTCATCTGTGGACAGGAGAATGAAATATTCTAAGTGATCAGATGTCATAAGGAGGGCTGAATTGATCCAGCAGGTCAAGGAGATCATCAACTATGGCCCCAACAAGTCAATAGAGATCATCATTATGCAGCTTAAAGGGAGGGAATCTATTATCAGATGTGTGGAGCATGAGGACACAGAGTCCTATATAATGAAGAGATCCAAGAACATATAATTCAATTGAACAAGCTCAAGCAAATCAAGAAATCTATCATGCTATAGTTCTTTAATGAGAAGAAATTTAAACAGGACCATAAATTGAATAGGAGGAACAACAGGTGGCTCTGTGTAAACTAGATGGAGGTGCTGAACAGTCATGCATACCAACCCACTTCTTTGTGCAGGACCTAAGAGTCAATGTCACTGTCTACATCAAGGTGTTGTGAACAATCATCAAGGCCTGTATTAAGTGGATCTGTATGAATTCCAGCAGGACCCTGCTCCTTCCCACATAGCCCATTTGAGACAGTAATGGATAGATAAAGAATTTTCATGACAAAGTCACCTCTCCCAAATATGCTGCCTCCTAGATCTCCTGATGACTACTATATCTGGGGCATCGTCAAGATGAAGACTAACAAGCGACTTTACAATACCAAGTATTTAGTGAAGGTTGCCATTATGAACATATGGCAACCATAAATGAGAAATATTTGTTCTGGGCATGCAGTTGCTTCAGAAACTGCATCAAGGCCATCCTTGGAGATATATATATGTAGAGAGAGGCACAGTAGAGTAATGGATAGCAGCTTCGATTGAGGAATCAGAGAGCCGATTTCAAATTCCAGTCAAATTTATTACATTCACTTACGTGCTAATACCCTTGGGAAAGGTGTGAATCCTCTTCTCCCTCCAACTATGGGTAAATAGCAGGACAGACTGGGTTCTATAGCCTTGGATGGCAACTGGTCTAGAAGAACAACTCTAAATTCAAAACCTGCGAAGGGTCATTTGGGGACCCTATGGCACATAGTGCACAAAGTGTCTGTATTCGGCCCTTCTGCACAAAACCTTCACCACTATAATGAAATCTCATGTACTAGTGTCGGGCTGTCAGTTTCCTAGGACTGATCTGTTTGACCCTCATATGTCGAATTTGACAGGGGAGTTAGTATGCATATATATATATATATATATATATATATATATATATATATATATATATATATATATATAAAATGGGTACTGAGGTCAACATTGGCAAAAAATCTGTTTCATGCTTAACGCAATCTTCAAGCCAGAAAGCATGAAACAGACTGCTGCTGCTTGGTGTTAACCTCAGTATCCATTTTTATATTTACATACACTATCTCTGATATTGTGCACTTTTATCTATAAATATAGCAGAGCTTAAAACTATATTTTTTATCACACACAATATATAATTTGTTCTCAATTACCTGATGCTCCCTGTAGAGTAAGCCTATATTGATTGGTAGGTTTTACTATAAAGATTGCTTACAAATATTTTTTGTAATGTTCGAGTTTTAAATCAATTTTTTCTTTCACTTTTTGATAAATAATCATAGGTAACAGCAAATTGGTACTTTGAACTGAAATTCCCATTGTCAAATAATCAGTTTCATTCTACCAATCAACCTAAATATACTTATTTATTGGCATTAATATATTCTTGATTATCATTAGGAATATATTATGACTGAACAAACGCAAATAGCAATATTGCTTTGTATAAAATATTATATAGCTATATATGTATACACATTGATATCTATAACATGTGTAACTAAATCAAAATATACAGAATTCAAAATTGTGTGTATGAATGAATATCTGCATTTTTCTTGAATTATATATATATGCATATAATAATATACAATACACATTAGAGAATGCAAGAGGTTATTGGATGAAATCAATGCCCTAGATCAATGTTTTATTGATTTCAGTATTTATCAGATTGCTAATCTAACTTATAGAAAGACACACTGAAATGTTTTAGATACTTAATAGGAAGCAAAGCTGTTCCAGTCCTATTGCTTGCTCTTCATATACTAAAAACTAATTTGATCCCAGACAAGTCAGTGTCCTTTACAAGAAAGACCAATAAGAACTGTACAAAGTAGAAGCTAATAGATTGCAAGTAAAATTATTTGCATCACACTGATTTTAGAATATCATTTTAAAGAGGTGAATGTGAAAGAAATTTGCTAATTCATTATCTTAATCTTTGACTATCTGATATCAATTAGTATTAATGTATACTTGTATACAAATACAAAAGTTTCACTATCTTACTTCAAGTAAGAAAGGATAGTAAGAAAATGATTGTGTAGTTTATGACAGATTGCCTGTGAATATTAGACAGAAGCATAATATTAAAGTATTTCCAAGAACAGCAAATTGAATTGAGTATTCATTTAGTATCAAATTACAAGTTGAACTGATGTATAAATTAACAATATTTGGGCTACCTTGTATGCATATATATATAATAGCCACATTTCAGTAAAGATATGAATGCACTAAGTTTATGATAATTTTGTTTTACATTATTTCTTAAGCATAATATTAAATATAAAATTAAAGTACATTTTATATTTTACATAAAAATTATTGGCACTTGAGACTTATTTGTTGATAAGATGAAATAAATTACTTACACTTTTCTATTCTATCTGATGTAGTTGCAAGGGGTAAAAAATATATCACTAGAAACTAGAAAAAAAATCATGTAACTAAATAAATTTAAGTGAATCTACAGGACAGTCGTTTCTGAAATTAGATCTTTAAAAAATGTTGTTTATAATGATATAAAGATTACAACACAAATGATAGCTATTTAATTTACTGACATGACTAGTCATTGGATTGTTTAAAAAAAAAAAAAAAAAAAAAAAAGGAAATGATTTGATATTTTTTATTTTTAAGTAATGTTTTATGCTATATTATCTATACTAGAGAGGATCAATAATCAAGAATATTTAAATGCAATTCTTTGGAGGCATTCACTTATATTATGGCATATAAAGACAAGAAATATATAAGAAAAATGCAAATGAAATAAAACAGCTACTTGCATTTATTAATATTCATAAGAAATCATAATAAATTATTTTACTTTCATTATGCAATTAAAAAAAGCCCCAGTTCCAAAGTTGATATTGATACCTATACTACATAATTGTAAATCTCTTGTCAGCTCCATTATTGATGTCAAGCACAAGTCATGGTCATGACTAGCAGATATTTTCACAGGTGTAGTGCTTATTAATTTAATGCTAAGTATATCTGAGTGAGCATAAGAATTATACTATTTAATGATTGCAGAAGTGTTAAAATATCAGTCTTCAACCTTACAAAGTTATTAGAAATAAAATGATATTTTAAAATAAAAAACACCCATTTTGATTAATTATTGGCTTTTTTTCTTTTTATCTATGTTTCTTTTAAAGTTAGTCATGTGCCATGCGTGATACACACTTAGGCAATCATGTATCTTAATACATGATTGATGAGAGATTTTTTTTCCCTGCAGTAGGTTGCCATTTCTTTCTGAGGTAGACCAGTTGCCATCCGGGGTTATGGAACCCTGTCTGCTCTGCTATTTTACCATAAAGTACTGTACTAAAAAACAATAACAAAAAACTTGAGCTTCACTTTTTTTTCTTTTTTTTATTAAAACAAATAACAAAATCAGGCAATCATAAAATTTATATTTTGAAAATGTTTCTCAACCCAATTTATTAGCAAATAATAAATTAACTATAGAACCAAGAAATTTAAGTTCATTTAATTTCAAGAAGCAGCAAACATTTATATCTTTGATGTTGATAAATGAACAGAGAACATTTTATATTTAAAAAATCTTGCTGTTTCAACAAAAGAAAACATTCTTTGCATCTTAAATATTAGGAAAAAAAAAAAGATAGAAATTAATATAAAAACAAGATTTTTAATTATAATTCACTTGCTCAAAAAGAACTTTTTAACAGCAATAGAAATTAGCTTGATATTTTTAAATAATTATTCAAACTCAAAATCACATTCTTCTGACAGAAAGATAATATTATTACACAGGATTATGTTTTCAAATTAGTGTAACTATTGTTTTTAACCAGGAAGAAATATGTGAAAATACTTTAAAAATTTAGAGTCATTCTTTAGCAGAGAGAGAAATATTAACATTTATCATACTGAAATGTAAAATTAAAATTTCCCAAACCTGAAAGAATAGAGAAATAGCAGCATCTAATTAGATAAAATATAAGTATTAACAATTACTTTTAAGAAGGTAGGTGTGTAAATCATAACAAGAGCAAATTCTTGTGTGTACAAGAACATTGTCATTAAAGTAATAAAGATGAAAATAATATTTTATCTGAATAAAAGCAAGCAAATGTCTCAGAAACAAAACATTTCTTCAATCTTGTAGCAATGGCTGTTATAGATTTTGTTTAAAATCTTCCTACAATCAAATGATTCAAGTCCATAATTGTGGATGAGTCTCTTTATATTGCAATATGGGCAATTTATGTACTTGTAAAATTTGCAATACAAAAACTATTGCTGACAAACTCTTATAAAATTAACAATTTGTCAATTTTAAAATGCAATCACAATTTTTGAGTATTGGGTAATATTTTGTATACAACCTGGCTTGCATGGTAAACAAATATGGTGAAATCAAAACTCAATAAGAAAAAAAAAATTATAGTATGTAAATAGTTAATATTCAACAAAGTGATGAATTTACCCATTCTCTGCAGAAGAAATTTGTGTTATGGAAGCAATAATAAATATGAGGAGGAAGAAAACATTTTTGCAATGCACAATGAAAAAAAAAAAAAAAAAAAAAAAAAAAAAAAAAAAAAAGAAAAAGAGAGACAGACAATGCAAAGGAGTAAGCTACAAAGAGAAACCATTAAGGAAATTGAGCATGAAATGAAAAATGATTTAGATTATAGAAAAAAAATATCTAAGACTGAAAACAAGAACAAAACTATATATGGAAAATATGTTTCATAAATTAAACTATAAATAAAAGTAATATTGTCATTTATAATATTAATAAAAAAAAATGATAAATGTTAGTAACAATGCTAATATTGTTAGGAATATTAATAGTAATAAGACTTATAGTATCTGTTAGTATTAGAGGTATTCACATAAAAATGAAAACTATAGTAGTGAGAATAAGGAAAGAAGTAAAATTATTATAATAAAAATAAAAAAGGAAAAACTTAAAACAATAAAGTCAGAAAATGCTTGATGCTGATTGTCAGAGATATACGATGAAAGGCTCAGAGGAAATTATTGTCAAAGTTAAGCTGAGAAAAAGTAAAGTGAAATGAAAAACCACAGTAAGACAAACAAATAAAAGAGAAGAAAATTTAAGCCCATCTCTAAACGGGAATCAAGAAAAGATGAGAAATCAATTTAACAGTTTATTGGTGTTTAAACAGCAAAGGCAGTTTTGATCAGAAGAAATTCAGCTGATGAATGTTCAATGCATCAGTTGCAAATGAGTTGACATTACAAAAGTCTCTCTGCATTAAAATTAATAAAAAGAATGCACAAAATAAATACTTCCTTGTTTTCTAGTGTTTTATTGCTGTATTATTACTAAAGTTGATCATGATTATTTTCTTATTTTAACTGTCAAAATATAATTGAAAATAAATTTTGATGGCACTGCAATCAGATGTTCATTGCTCTTAGCCTCATTTCAAAAACAAATCCAAGATACAAAAAATAATTACAGTATCATGTTTAAAGTCTAATTTCATAAAATATTGTCATCTAAAAATTATTAAAAGCCATGAAATTTTTAAATGGTAACACAAAAGCATATTCACATACACACTAAGTTGTTTTTTGAATAATTAACTTTTTTCACTTTTTTTTCTTGGTTATTACTGTTTAAGTATTACTTATAATTGTTTAATAACTATTTCTATATGCTTTATTGAACAGTGTTTTTTCCTATGAAAAGTTTTATAAAAATATACAGTATATTTTCCATAGAAATAATAAATCTTGATTTGCTGTTCCTTATTTGATCATAGTTCTCACTTATACATGACCAGAAGTTATAAGACAGAATTAAAAAAAAAAAAAAAAAAAAATTAATAAACTATGGTGGTAATATTCCAATGTTAGTAATAATATTATGGAGGTGGCTATTGAAAGTTCTCAGACTGACAAATCTGGCTAAATGACCAAGATAGCATATTTTGATGGTGAAGGATATCTTGGTTGGACCAAGAACTTTTTAGCATCACCCTATACATAATTTAGTTTTGTAAAGTTAATTATTTAAATATATTACAAATGTAGAACAGAAGTAATCAGAACAGTCAAGAATATTTTCCCCCAAATCAAATTTACTGAATTGAACAATAAAAGTAATAAGTACTTTTTTTTTCCCTTAAGGCCATTTCATGACTAGAAATAGGTGACACATAGAAAAAGTAAGTAATCATAGAAGTGAAGATTTGGAAGTGCATTTCCAGCAGATTAGAACATCACAATGAAAAGAGACTTTATGGCCTGAAAAAGTGAAAAAGAATCTTCAAACAGCAGTGCAGCTATCATTTCCCTAACTTGCAAAAGTACAGATAAATTGGTTCCAGTACTTGAGGAAAAGCACCATGGAACATATAAAATAAGCAGCAGGATTCCAAGATCAAAGATACAACAAAGTCAAGATCAGGTGATCCCTCAGAGAATCTTGCATCAGAAATTGGAACAGAGATGCAAAGAGAAGAAAGAAAACCATAATGCAACATTAGCAGTAGTAGAAAAAGTGGAAAAATTTGAAATGCAACAAAGTACAAAATGGATAATTCTATGAGAATCTCATAGAATTAATCTTTTAAAGTGCAAGAGATTCTTGAAAAGTCAACATTTGAGTATTACCATAATGCAAAAAGCATATCTTATAAACAATGAAAGTAGAAATAGCAATTAAAATATGTGAACTACCATTATTATTTTTCTGTGAAAAAGGATAACATGAAAAAGTCATTTGAGTTGCAGATTTCCGATTGTATATTTCTCTTTCAGAAGCATGATCCACAATTTAAAAATGATTACCATGAAATGACTATTAAGAGCAAAGTAATTGTAAATTTTGACAAAACAATTATTTTGTATAAAAATGAATCCCCCTTTAGACTTAGATGACCAAGATAATTCCTATTGGATAGTGATAATTAGTTTTACTAGATTTGATATCTTAATCTTTGTAAAACTCATCTCTGTAAAAGCAAAAATAAAATATATAACTGTAATTAATATATTAAAAATGCAACTGGAATATCTATAAAAGGTTTTTAGTTGAGTGACTAGGTCAGAAGTGTTATAAAAATTTCTGTTGATGCAACAATGTTTAAATGCACACATACACATTCTATATATCTGAAATATATTCATAACTGAAATAGTGTGCCAGAAGACATGCCTACACATGTTTTATAACCTTTGTCAACGTAAGCTATTGTTATTTCTATAATTTTGAATATAAACTATGTGCTATTATAAAGTGACAATATTCGTGTATGAAGTAAATCAAACGGAAAATAAAACACAAGAAAATGAAGTATACGGGATACTATATCACCTATGAGTTACATGCACAAAATAACTCTGTAATGCCCAAAACAAAATGATTATCATGAAGCATATAAATTTATATTGTCAGCTGTGTAATATTTAAAAAAAATACAATCATGCATCTATAAACAGGTTATGTCTTCATTAAAGAAATAATAAAAATAGTGAACTCTTGAAAAGTAGAGGATACTTGTTCTAAAATATTGACTGATACAATCTAATCCCACACAATTTCTGTTCTTATCTTTTTATCATATTCAAGAAAAGTCTTTTATTATTACACTATTAAAATTCTTATTCTTTCAAACACTTCTAAAAGAAATAAAATTAAATTTAGTCTTTTTAGAAGTGATACTATTCAAACTTCACTGTGTTACATTAAGTTTAGTATAACTTTTGGTATGATTTATAGTCCATAACTAAAACATAACAGGAATTTTGTAGAACAAATATTATCATTTAAATACCAAACTTTCAAAACATGCTAAGTATTTTTGGAAAAGAAACTTGGATTTTACAAATACTCAAATATGCTGGAAATTTTGAAGGTACATAAAATCCTACAATGAACTTTTAAACTTTCAATCATAAATAAAAGACCATGAAACAAATTATGAATAACCTCTCATTCTATAAGGGAAAAAAAATTGTTAATTTTAAAATTAAAAAATAAATCAAGAGTCATCTCCCCCTTAACAATATTACATTCTAAATTATTTCTATTGTTTTTAAATATATAACAAATCATCTTTGTAATCCTGTTTATTCTTAAAATAATTATTATCTGTAACAAGAGAGGAATAAGAAAAGAACAGATTCAATGCTACTGAAATTGAAATATCTTACTCTGTTATCTTTCATAATATAAAAATCCACATATATAAAATACAGTGTGTATGTGTGCAATACTTTTCAGAGTGTTCAGACAGATCCAAGGCAGAGGTGACAATATTTACAAAAATAATCCTTTCATTTTTTACCGTTACTATGTAAGTTGTGTATATGTGTGTTTCCAAATAGAAAAAACTATTTTTAAATAATATTAAAGATAAAAATTAAGATTACAGATAAAGTTACCTTAAAATATACACAAATAAGAAAATCTACATTTATTGGTTATAGAAGCTCTAACTTTTATAAATGGTGCAAATGATTTATTTGGAGCATAAGATAATACATAAAAGTATATGTCTTGTGCAAGATCTAAATGACTGCTTGAAGCTGAAATTCTAGACAGATATATAATCAATGTGGCTTGCAAAAATAGAAAGTTATAAATATTTGGAGTAATATATCTGGTTTATTAAATTTTCAACAGCCCAAAGTAGCAGTAAAAACAAAAATATATTTCATTGTATATATTTTGGGAATGCTTACCTGACAAACAGTATATACATATGATTATATATATATATACACACACACACAATCAAATAAACACACACAGAGGTGTCACAAAAGTTATGGGATAGGTGTGCCTAGTATGGTTGAGATAACCCTTTATCACAGTAAAGTAGAATGACGGGTCATCAATTCCACAAGCAGTTGGAAGATCTCTGGAAAAATGTTGAGCTATGCCAGCTTGATAGCTGTTCACAGTACCATATTTGTAAGTGCAGGATTTTACATGTAAACAAACCTCTCCACTATATCCCATAAATACTTGATTGAGCTCATGTCAGGTGAATGTGGTAGCTACACTATTTGTTGGACATCTCTAGAATACTCCACAAATCAATTCTGGGCAACATGAGCCCAAACCATTGTGCATAAATCTAGCTGGAATAACCCACTGTTGTTGGGGCACAGAGTCCATGCACGTGTTCATTATTGTGGTGTTAACAGGGGTATCCTAGTGGGTCGTCTGCTCCCATAGAAGCTATAGACTTGCTGGATATGTACCTGATAACTTCTGCATCGAATATAGATATGATATAAGCCAGTGTTGATTGTCTGTTACCACAGGCAATTCTAGCTGGACACCTTTGCTTATAATCATTAATGATTCAGTCAGCCATTGAGCTGTTCACAGCATGTAGTAATGTTTTCTGTCAGGTATTCCTAGTACACACAGGACACCATAGTTCAAGGGATGTCAAATGTCCCTACAATTTCAGAAATGGAATGACCTATTCATCTGGCATTCACTATTATGATCCATTCAAACTGATAATTCATGTCACTTTGCCATGAGCAGTTTAGTCAGTGTTTACACTGACCTACCAGATGTCAGAGTATAACTGATATAGGTTTTAACATTTCTAAAGTATAGTACCACCCACCATTATCTTTATATGATGCTATCTCATGACTTTTGGGACATCAGTGTATGTAACAAGGTATAAAAACCATTAGGCTACACACTCAAACATATCTATGTGCTTGTATCCATAAACAAACAAATATGAGAATATCTATAAGTATACAGCAGCAGAGAGAGAAAGGAAAAGCACATGATTTTTCACTGAATTATCAAATAATTCCTTGCAGACCAACAATATAAATTAAAACTTGCAAGCAATTATTTCAATGAAAAATCCACAAGGTATTTCAAGGCAGATCACAAACAAAATGGAGACTTTATTGGGCTATCATCAAATTGAAGACTCGTGAAACTACTAGCAACAGGCAGAGATATATATATATATATATATATATATATAACAGACCTTCAAGGAAACTTAATTTTTATCAATCCATACTTTATTTTAAATTCAAATTTCAAAATTATAAAATCACTATTGAAATTTGGTTAGTATTATTAAATTCACAAAATTTATGCTATAAAAACTGCTTAGACTACATCATAAACAGTATCCTCCGTGTACTCCATTGCCACTAATAAATTATTTTTTCAAGGTTCACAAATTAATTTTATCACGATTTACATCAATTCTTATTATCTATATACAAAAATCACTAAAAATCCTAAGTTCCAAGCTCTTATGAGCTATCAACTTTTATACAAACCTTAGAATACTCTATTAAAAATATAATTTAAAAAATGGTCAGACAAAATAAAACTCATTTACTCTAGATAAAAGTTACATTAAAACAACATTCTCTCTTTACAAATAAGTCAAAGTTTTTATCTGCAAACTTTTCTTTAAATTCTAGTTAAAAGCACTGCAAGTCCATCACACTTGATCCCTTAAGGTGTTTTTTACAACAATATTATAGACAGTTTCAATGGTATATTTGATCATATGGTATTTTGGTAATTTGGCAAAGGATTTGAGATGTGAACATATCCCCATTCAAAACAGGCTATTCTTACCAGATGACCAAGTTGTTATACTGTTTGATGTATGGCCAATTTCCATCAGTGATAAAAGTAATCACAACTTTTTAGATCTAGTAAATCTACTTTAAATAGTATTAGGCAGTAAGAATTTATACAAACATATTTTATGGAAGTTGATCAACAAGGTATAGAGATTACTCAAAATATTCTATTGAGCATCCAAAATAAGTAAGCTAGGAATAAAATATCCTTAAGAAAGTGGGAATATACTGTGGTAGGTGAAATTAAAAAACATCTATGGTAGAGAGTGTAATGTGTCAGTGTAGTTCAAATTTTTATCAAAATTTTGTTGGGTCATTCAGGAGGTCAACAACAAAACAGAAAAATCTGTTTGTTGAATGGAAGAAGTTGCAGAATGTTGTGGGTAGAAAATTTTCAGAAGTTGAAATAGGCTTGTAAAATTATAAATTAAGAGAGGGAGTTACCTTATATTATTCCAGTAGACAGTTTGGTTGTGTGTTTGTTACAGATAAACATGTTCATAATTCTTCATTTTTATGTTTTGTATGTTGTCCCAGACTTCTTTGTGGGTCATGGGGTATCTCAGAATCCAATGTCATCTTTTCTCAATTCACTGCTAAGTTTAATTCCTCTGATGACCTCATCTCTCCTTGACTACACACACATAAACAAAAGCATTATGGATAGTGATTAAACCAGCTGATGCCTTCCCTCATAGTAACTCCAGCAGATTCACTAAGTTACTTTTCAAAACTGACTCCTGTTTCAAATTCTAACCTTCTGAATGGTTGAAAATCTGGAGTTATCTTCTTTCAAGCCTCCCCACTCCACCAGTACATTCCTTTTTTTTACTAGATACAGTTGTCAACTCAACTGGGCTCCGAAACAAAATATCAAAAATGTCCAATCCAAACACCGCATTGGAATGGTTGGAAATGTCTTCACTCTAAATAATGTGAAGCCATAGTGGGTAATTTCTTTTGCATAATTTTTTTTATAAGGTCAGTGCTTGATTTTACTTATTAATCTATTTTGCATATTCATCAAAACAAATAGTAGCTTTTGTGACAAAGTAAATCAATGGAGCATACATATCAGGAAATTCTATGAAAAACTGTTTAAATACTTAACATTATCATAGATATTGATAAAAATGTTGCATATATGTCTTGCTAGGAAGGAAATAAAAGTGAATAAATTAAAAAAATAAAAAGATATGAATTCAAAGATTCATTATCTTGAAGCTTTTAAGTTTAATATTTCTTCCAAAAGAATATTACTGATAAATTTTAAAAAGTCAAGAGAGTCAATTAAAAAAAATGTACATAGTAAATCAACATGTAAAAGTATGTGAAAATCAAACCAGTGATTATAGGTATTTTAATATGCCCCAAGAAAAATTAATTTTGTATACATAATTAAAAATTCAAAAAGCATAAAACTGGCATGTTCTTTAACTTTGATAAACAAAAATAATTGATGATATTGTGATTCTCTGAAGAAAGTGGTTTGTTGCTAACAATTAAGAACTTTTTAGATTCTTTAGAGTTTATTAATACAAAACTTATTAACTGGTTGCATTTTCACAAAACTTGGTTCCAAGTTACGATTCACTTTTTAATACTCAAATCAACAGAAGCACTGACCACAAATATTTTATCTTTTGTTTAATATTCAAATAGAAATGTTATGTAAATTACTTGATGTAATTTTAGTTTCCTTTGAGTATTTTAAAGAAATTTTGTAAAACTTTGCGCCATGCAAGCAATTCCCATTTGCATTTCATTTTGCATTAATTTCTTTAGATTCTAATTATAACACTGAGTTGCAAAACAGTCTGCGTGCATACATAAACAAGAGAATTTGTACATATATATGTACATGCATATTTTGTTTAAAATGCAAAACAAATCTCAACCAATATTTAGTTCTGATGCACGTATTTCTCCTTTTACTTCAACTATTTTAGTAAATTTATTAATTTAAACATCTTCAAAATATAGTTTATCACAACTCCTTTTTGAAGAGAAAAATTACTTTTATATTTTATACTCATTTTCAGTAACTCCTTAAAATTTACTTAGGCTATATAAGAATCCATACATAGGGCAGGATTTTCTCCCAGTTTAAATGAGAGTTTTGGACTCAAGAGATTTGGAATATGTATTTAATGAATCATAACCTTATTTAAAAATTATCACTATCATCAGTCATTTTATTTTTTTTTTTTTTTTTTAGAAAACTACATTTTGTTTTTATTGCAGCAATAAATATAGATATAACAAAGAAATATGCTTTTTAAAGATTTATAATAGATGTTGCTGCTGTTGTTGTGAGTTAAATGTTTATGGCTCCCTTGTGGCTATCTTTCTTACAGTAAATAAACATGATTTTAAATCTATTTTCCAGTGATCAAGAAAAAAAAACATTATGGGGAAAAAAAAAAAAACATTATGGTAAAAAGAAAAAAAAACCCTATGGGAAAAAAATTAAAAAAAAACATGGGAAAAAAATTAAAAAAAAAAAAAAAAAAAAAAAAACATTATGGGAAAAAAAAAAAAAAAAAACATTATGGGAAAAAAATTAAAAAAAAACATTATGGGAAAAAATTAAAAAAAACATTATGGGAAAAAAATTAAAAAAAACATTATGGGAAAAAAATTAAAAAAAACATTATGGGAAAAAAATAAAAAAAAAAAACATTATGGGAAAAAAATTAAAAAAAACATTATGGGAAAAAAATTAAAAAAAAACATTATGGGAAAAAAATTTAAAAAAAACATTATGGGAAAAAAATTTAAAAAAAACATGGGAAAAAAATTTAAAAAAACATTATGGAAAAAAAATTAAAAAAAAACATGGGAAAAAAATTAAAAAAAAACATTATGGGAAAAAAATTAAAAAAAAAAACATTATGGGAAAAAAATTAAAAAAAAAACATTATGGGAAAAAAATTAAAAAAAAACATTATGGGAAAAAAAATTTAAAAAAAAAACATTATGGAAAAAAATTAAAAAAACATTATGGGAAAAAATTAAAAAAAAAAAACATTATGGGAAAAAAATTAAAAAAAAACATTATGGAAAAAAAAAAAAAAAAAAAAAAGAACATTAAAAAAAAAAAATTTAAAAAGAACATTATGGGAAAAAAATTTAAAAAAGAACATTATGGGAAAAAAATTTAAAAAAGAACATTATGGGAAAAAAATTTAAAAAAGAACATTATGGGAAAAAAATTTAAAAAAGAACATTATGGGAAAAAAATTTAAAAAAGAACATGGGAAAAAAAATTAAAAAAAAAAAAAACATTATGGGAAAAAAAATTAAAAAAAAAAAACATTATGGGAAAAAAATTAAAAAAAAAAAAAACATTATGGGAAAAAAATTAAAAAAAAAAAAAAACATTATGGGAAAAAAATTAAAAAAAAAAACATTATGGGAAAAAAATTAAAAAAAAAAACATTATGGGAAAAAAATTAAAAAAAAAACATTATGGGAAAAAAATTTAAAAAAAAACATTATGGGAAAAAAATTTAAAAAAAAAAACATTATGGGAAAAAAATTTAAAAAAAAAACATTATGGGAAAAAAATTTAAAAAAAAAAAAACATTATGGGAAAAAAATAAAAAAATTTTGCATTCTGGAAAGGAAATTTTCAGCTAGAGGTCAACTTTATATGGTTGAATAAAAATGACAAAGATTCAGTAATACTAACCTAAGGGTCCAGTTTAGCATCATACATTGCAAATTGAATCACCTCATTAAAAAATTTTGTGATTTCCAACCTCTCATTAAAAACTTTAATAATTTTGTGATTTTCAAAAACTAACACACTTAAAACAGGCTCCAAAATCCTGATAATAATCATAGAAATTTTATGGCCATAGCTCTTGTCATCCTTGAGTTATACAAGGACAGACATTTGGTGAATTCTCGTAAGTGCTTCACATTTAGTTATCACTAACTAATTAAAATCTCAATGCATAGCTTTAAAATACTTGGATTCCTCAACAGTGAAATTATGGAAAGAAAGAAAAAAATCTTAAAAAGTAAAATAAGCTGTTGAACAGTTTGAAAAAAAAGTATACCAATAAACAATTTTAATTGATAATAATTTATTATCTCTCCTTCAGACGCATTGCATACATTCTCATTTTAAAATAAAGTCAATTCTGAAACAAACGAAATATTTATAGAAAGTTTCACATTCTCTTTATTTAAAGTTAATGCCAGAGAAAATACATTATCGACAGAGTATAAAAATTCAAAATGATTTCAAGCATCACATGATAACCCGAATAAAATGTGACTTTGGTGTGTACCCTTGGCATACAATTAAATCAAAATGTCTTTAGTCATGTAAGTCATTTGCTGAATTTAATATATTAGAATTCACAGAGGCCCCACATGTCTGGAGCCATACAAAAATAACTTCAACAAGATCAAGCAGAAAAACTTGACAAATATTGATTACAAAAGTCAAAGCAAAAACCGCTTGACAAAAGCAAATGGTTTTGTAAATTATGAAAATGCTACACACATGTACGTGTGTGTATGTGTATATATATATATATATATATATATATATATATATATATATATTATATAATATAAAATGTGAATATTTGTCACTTATCTGATTGATGTTACCTTCAACATTCCCAATCCAGAGTTTTGGAGACAGACTTGTTCATCCACTTTTCAGGCAGTATCAGAGGTCTTAGTAAGAGCCATTGTTTGTATCTCGTATAATTAGCTTTTAGATTTTTTAATAAAAAAGTTAAGTAACTTCATGTCTTTATAAAAGAACTTTCTTCAGGAGCATTTGCAAGAAGTAACATATTTTTTCAATTTTTTCTTTTTATACACATTTAGCAATTTTCTTCTGTATTCTGTGTTTGTGCCCATCTGCACAGGTCATGTCCTTTTTCGTCTTTTTAATATATATATATATATATATAGCAGACAGTCTAATTTTGAGCTGGCTCTAGACATGTGACCTTTTTTTATTTATGGGTATTTTAGTTTTTTGGCTAGCGAAGTTGTATTTCATTTATTTACATTTTTATATAAATAATTGGTATTAATGCTTGTATATATATATATATATATATATATATATATATATATATATATATATCTCACTGGGTTATTTCACTTTTTAATTGAGTTTGGTGATATAAGTATTAATTGTAGGAGGTTAAATTTATAATTAAGTTTATTTATTATTGTTAGAATTTATGTGCATATGTGTAACTATACACACGAGTATACATCTAGTCATATATATATATATATATATATATATATATATATATATATATAGGCATACGTATGCATATATATATATATATATATATATACACGGGTACATCTACATTTAAATCTGTGCTTTGTTAATAATAGACTAGTGCATAAATGGTAAGGATATCATTTTTTACACATACATACATATATAGTACACACTCCCACACATGTATATGTAATTGTTAAGTAGTGTGTGTGTGTGTATCTAGAGAGAGAGATAAACCATTGCAAGAAAAAGTAACTAACTAGCAAACAGAGTTTATTTTCACAGTTTCCTATCTAAAGTTAAAATGCTACATTATTTTCTGGCACAGGATCACCTAGTACAGCAATAGGTATAATGTCCTTTGGTATAAACTAATGTATACCAGAATTCTTAATTTTCATCAATATATGTCATCTGAAGCACTCATAGCTTTCAAAGAGAAAACACATAATAATGTAAAAGATAAAGAATAGTTGGCAAATAAATCTGATCTTTGTCACTTCTGATAAAATTAGTTTTATGCTTTTAAAAAATCCCCTACAAAATCTGATTTATATTCAAGATAACCAGGGTTTAAGTATCTCAAGTTACATTTCTGAACCATATTTCAAATAGGAATCAAGAATTTCTAGTAAAAATTTTAATGTACAAGGATACACAGTGAATGTACATATTCAAAACATGTGCCTATCTCAAAACTGCATAAATAGTACTTTTAAAGCAACCCTTCTGTAAGTCTGATTTATGTATACATTATAACAATCTATTTACAAAAGAACATTAATGGTTTGAAACTGATTTATCACTCAAACTTTAAAAAATGCTTTCCAAACCAGTTTGACAGCATAATAGCATCCCAATAAAATAAAAATAATGAACATTTCAGAAGAAACTTCACTATTTTAATTTCTCAAAATTATAAAAATGTTACTTCTTGCAAATGCTCCTGAAGAAATTTCTTTTATAAAAACATGAAGTTGCTTAACTTTTTTTAATATAATAAATCTAAAAGCTAATTATAAGAGATACAAACAATGGCTTTTACTAAGACCTCTGATGACCATTGTATGACCTGAATAGAATAATCTAAACAGCCATTTTCTACACAAAAGACATCAATAAATCTTACAGAGACGTCAATTCTTGCTAAAAAGAGTAACTTAATTCCTTTTTCTAGCCACTTTCAAGAGCAGTCATTTACTGTTTCTTGTCAAGTTTGATTTTTTTTTTTTTAAATATGCCTAAAGTAATATTCTTCAAATCTTTACAAAGTTCACATTCAAAAATTTTGGTAGCATATAAAAGAATCAATAAGTAAAAATATTTTTTTACAAATGATTTCTAGATAACAGAATACAAAAATTTCAGTATTGATTTTAGCATACTTACTCCTATAGTAAGTAACAAAACACATTCAATTTAACATAATGGATTTTAATTAGATTCAAGTAAAATCTTTTCCTTTTAAATCTCTCTCAATATTGCATTTTTTGTTCTTTAACACTTAACAGCTTTCTAGATTCATTCTTTCAAATGAACACATTTCTTATAAAAACACTAGGAAAGTTTAAAAAAAAAAAAATACATTTATTCATAATTGTAAAGTATAAATTTTATCTTGGTTTGTTTCCATTAAACAAATACAAATTGTTAGACAAAACAGTACTAGATTTGCTATAAGAACATTATATAAAATATGAAAGTTTGCTATAAGAACATTATATAAAATATGAAAGTTTGCTATAAGAACATTATATAAAATATGAAAGTTTGCTATAAGAACATTATATAAAATATGAAAGTTTGCTATAAGAACATTATATAAAATATGAAAGTTTGCTATAAGAACATTATATAAAATATGAAAGTTTGCTATAAGAACATTATATAAAATATGAAAGTTTGCTATAAGAACATTATATAAAATATGAAATTAACCATCTGGATAGTTATTAATTTTTTTAATAAATAAACAGATAATGTGAATTTTTTTATGAAAGTTTAATTAAAATAAAGTCATTTTTGTCTCAAACTACAATATTTCTAATGAACATTGAATGTAAAATTTATCTCGCTTACCAAATATTTCACTAAGTATGATTTTACAAAAAGATAATTTTTAAGAAATGGTTTAAGAAAATAGTATAAAAAATTTTGAAAAATATTTTAACAAAACTTTAAGGTAACTGTATAATTAACAGAAGTAATAAAATGGAGTATGTATTGATATAATTTCGGCTATTGCACAATATATCTCGTCTCACTACTTTATTACTATTTTCATCACAAATGTGCAGATGGGTGAGATTCCTTAGTTCCACCAGTTCAAAATTTCACAGCTAGGACCAGAGTCAACTCATTTTCATTCCTTTTGTATTCCATAAATATCCATATACAAGTTCCACTCAGAGAAATTCTTCCCAAGAATTGTTACTTTGTGAAACATACTACTGAAAGGATACTTCCCTGGTCACTATGATCTTAACTTCAAGTCTCAAGTATCTATTTCACATGTCCTCATAATATGCACTTCTTACTATCTCTGCTTCCACCCTTATAGCAATTTCATTCAGTAAACCTCCACCTTGAATGGATTTTGTGCCTTCTATTGGTTGAATCATAGTATTATTTTGTTTTAAATTAACATTTTCAAAACAGCATTCATATTTTTCTTATGCTATTCTTCATAAGTTTTGAACTCATGCATTTAGTTTTGTACTGTATCAAATATTTCCAATATTGTGGCCAATCAACAGTAACAAATTCAGTTATCAAACTAACATGTACTTAAGATATTATAAAACTTGCCAGTATAAGTGCATGTGATGTATATTATCACATTTTGTTCAACTAAGAGAATAGTATTAATTCTTCAACTGTATATGAGAGAAAAAACACTGTACACAAGTATTAAAAAGTACTAAGGCAAATTTATTCTTACAATATCAAATAAAAATCACCTAAAAGAATACAAATCTAGAAGGCAGATAACATGAATGAAAAATACAACTGGTAATCAATATGGTAACTTAGATAGTATTTTCCAAACATTAACTTTGTCTTAACTGTCTCATTCAAAATGTCAGCTATTGTATTTAACAAAATTCCTCAGAATATGATGCATGGATAAAAATAAAATAAATTACATGTCAGAGTTAATCAGTTTAATCTTCTTGGATGATTTCTTGTACAAAATTTCCTATTTTGGATAAACATTTCTAAAGAATTTTAATGAATAGAAGAAACACTGTGATGATAGGAGATAAATAGTTGCATTTTCATAAAGAAAGAAAGAAAAAACAAAGAACAAAACTACAATGGCATAAATAATGCAAACTATTTCTCCTTAATTATAGGATAGAGATTCTTAAACTTGTGATATAATATGAAAGAGGATCTGTTTTAATCTTAAAGATTTTAAAATATTGGTTTGTTATTTATAAAAAAAAATCACCTTGGCTAGATAATTTCAGGCAAGTATTCTCAACATTATATTAAATGAGTATAAAAACAATTCTGAAATATTAAAATGAAGTTTTATGCAACAGTCTGGAATCTAATTATATTAAAATTTACAATTTATATTTTATGTACATAGAAGTCTAAAAATGTAATTCAATAATATACTTACATCACTGTCCTAATGCTAAGACAGGATACTACAATACTGAGCATATACAATATTGCTTTAGGTTGAATAAGAATCAGTGCTAAAAATTATTCTATAGCAGTTAGCTTTCAATTATGATACACATTTGGGGACAGAAATAATGTTTGTAGGTTGCCAACATTTTTTTTTTGTTTTTTCGGTGTTTTTTTTTCTGAATACAATTTTTTATTGTTCTTCACTCAGTTGTGATGCAAGCTTCTTTTGACAGTTACACTTTGCTTTACAGAATTTAAGTATATTCTTGATTCTTTACTTCTGATATCAAATTTCTAGGCATCATTCTTTCTCTCAGACAAAATGTTATCACCATAGTAACAGTTTTATCCTACATTTGCCCCAAATATGTGACTGATTCAAAAACCCACATTATTACACACATATGTATATGTTCAAATATATGAGCAGGATAAAGATTATAATAGTTGTATTACGATGTAGGTTCCAAGCTATTAAAGTCCTGTTCAGTGTTTTAGATTTTAGCATATTTCTATAATTACAACTCTTTTCCAAAGGAAATGTAAAGCAACAAAAAAATCTTCCATAAAAAGAATAATTTTGTCCATGTTAATCTTACTGCATTTAAACAAAAATCTTACTGTTATACAGTACACATGGATTTTCTAGGAAACTATTTTTAATTATGCATCTGATTTGAATTTAATAACAGAATGCACACTTTCATTGCTTGAGTAAATATACATTTACAAGTACCAGGGAGTACTGCACTTGTAAAAATATTATCAAAATAAATAAAACAGTGAATTTCATAGTTGTATTGATTCTCAGCACTAATCAGAAGGTTTGTTAGTTTAGAAAATGAATAGGACTTCAAAAGGAAAATATATTTTTTAAATATACCTAAACAAAAAACAGTATAAACTACACTGGATGCTGCTTATAATTCTTAACTTGCTTTCTATGAATCTTAGAGACATTCTTGTAACCCACCAGCATGAAAATACCTATTCATTGCCTTGAAGGCAGCAATGATCAAGATTACATGCCAGAATATTTTAACCAAAAGAACGACAATAAAAAAGGCTTGTCTGATAGTAGTTTAAAAAAAAAATGATTTTAAAAAAGTTTACAAGTTGTGGAGTGAATGCGTCTCAGTATCTTTTGATCAACATAGTTGTATAAATCATAAATAGCTCAGTGGAAGCCAGACAACTTATAGCTAAAGCCAATACATATATTTGGAGTGTAAATTAAAAAGAAAAATTAAATTCTTTAGTAACATTTAATGTTTTCATTTGGTATCTGAAAATTTTGTGGTTTCATATTGTGCATAAATATAAAAAAAAAAAAAAAAAAAAAAGAAAAAAAAAAACACACAATGACAGACTCTTTAAAAGGTGCTTAAAAAATAAAATTTATTAAACTGATTTTAGGAAAATAATCCAAAATGGATTTTGATTTTTTTTTCTTTTTAAATAGAAGTGATACATGATATTTCCATAAGGCAAAATTAAAATATTCCTGGAGATCAAAATATATAAGCAAAACACTAGTATAATAATAGTGACAGTAACAAGAGAAGATATAGGTTCAACTATCATATTTAGGCCTGTCGGTAATTCTTTGTTAATATACTTATTTGTTTGTTCATTATCTAAGCAGGAACCTTTGAACTTTGCACTGTCAAATTGAACAAAGATATTTATAAAAAAGAAAAAAAAAAATGAAATGAAAGTAATTACCCTAATAGGAATTTGCAGTTCTCAAATGATTATTCAATCATAAAATTGATTTGCTATGAGATATGCTTGCTATCACAATACATAATGCCACCAAGATACAAGGGGCTACTGATAGTGAAAGAGAATGAAAGACTTTAGAAAAAACTGGAAACCCAATCCTAAACAGGAGATAAGGGATAAACACCTACTCTTGTTCCAAAGACCAGAGAGGAGTGTGAATCGGATGAGATTATGAGAGAGAGAGAGAGAGATATCAAATATTAAACATATCCTACACAATGTTGAATCCTTCATCTTGTTACTTACATAATTGATATTAACATTCTCATATACTGTTTCACATTCAGCAGACAACAGTGTATCAATAAGAATCTACGCAAGTGGCTTGTATTAAACCCCCCCCCCGCTTCTCCACAATGGGACTCTATACTAATGCAGGAAACCTGCAACTTCCCCTCTCCTCATTGGGGGAGGAGTTCAAGGTCAGGAAAATGTTACATGATGATGAGGGACTCGGCTGATGAGTTTGTCCACAAGATACACCGAGATATCAAAACTGGTACCAAATGCTTGGCAATAGAAGCTACTCAAGAAGCAGAATCCAGCCTGCAAGCCAAAGAGATTATGGGGGTGACCCAAAACAATGAAGCTGGCCTGGGCAGCACAAGCAACCAGTTTTTCTCCAAACAGGGTCCTAAGGGTAAACAAGACATAGTGATTGAAAAAAAATCAGGAATTTTGAGGAAGAGCAGTGAACAGCTACTGATGTTTCTCAGTCCAAACAATTTGCTTGGACTAAAGATTTTCCAAGCGTAGCTTAGATGTGGCATAAGGCCGAAAGCATGGGCCATCCAGTGAGAATCGAACTCACTTTTCAGTAGTAACTGACCTAGCAAGACAAGCTTGCTAACCATTACACCACGCTGAGGTGCCCTAGTGATTTTCCAAGCGTAGCTTAGATATGGCACAAGGCCGAAAGTATGGGGCACCCAGTGAGGATTGAACTCACAACTCAGTTGTAATTGTTCTAGCATGACAAGCTTGCTAGCCATTACACCACTTCGAAGTGCCCAAATTTGCTTGGACTACATGGGGTGATATTGAGCCAATGAAACTATCATGGAATATCCTGATTGCAATGGAGCCACTGGCAATATCATTCCTCCTGTGATCTACCTATGATCTACCAAATGCAACCAACCTCAACCTGTGGGGGTACACTGACACCAATGTATGCAATTATGTCAACGTGATTGAGGCACTTTACATCATGTGCACTCTGCATGCCCACAATCACTGCAGATGTACAGTGATGTCATAACAAAGTGTTGAAAGTAATCATAGGCTTAGCCAGTAAAGAGTGTGAAGCAGCCAACAAAGTATCTAATGGCCAGAGAATCTAAGATCTGTTTTCACAAGGAAGGTGAACACCTTGTGTGAATGACCCAAATAACTACCAACATGACACTACTGAGTGGAGCCCATAGTTGGAGAGTGTTAATTGATCTTGGAACACTTCTGCAATTTCCAGTACACATCATTTAGACAGAAACATGCCCTGACATTGCAGCATGGTCTAATTCAAAGAAGTTTGTCCTAGTAGAATTAACAGTTCCATGGGAGGAGAACCACTATGAATCACTGCGATCTGACTGTGGGGAAAAGGGATTGATAGGTCATGTGCTACCTATTGAGGTTGGGTGTCATGAATTCTTTGGACGGTCAAATTTTTCCTTCCTTCCTTTTGAATGTGGGCATCACTGGCCAGAACCTGAAGCATGCTTCACAGTCTCCAGATCACAGCTCAACAAGCATCAAGTTAGATCTAGTCAAGATTCAAAATAAACAAAGTTAAATAAAACCCTGCTTGCAACACAATGCCACTTCCAACATGAAACATCTGTTTATCTTTCATTCTATGCCATTAATAACAGTCGCTATGAGTATGTTGAAAAAAAAAAAAAAAAAAAAAAACATTGAAAATCTCAGTTACAGTTGTAAAAAGAGATTACAAGAGACTGATACATCTACAAAAACAATACCCTAAGCTGTTGGTGATGCCAGGTGTGGCAGTACTACCTTAGCTACCAAAACTGTGTTACCTCTCCTGTTTGGCAGCTGACATGAGCAGGGTATCGCATATGCTTTCACACATAGTATGTAGAAAATAAATAACGAGCACAAAGCAATTAGGATAGTGAAATTATGTTTATTAGACTGATGAAAATATTCCAATATACATTTTTTTTTTGTTATAAGAGACCTTACAATTAAATATCATATAAAATCAAAGTACCTAACTTTTATCAAAGGAAAAATATATTGAAACCAATGGTGGATGATTGTAATGTTTTACAGAGTTAGTCTGAAGCAGCTAAAATGATAGCATTTGTTAGTTGTTTTAACAAAAAATGAATAAGGACTCAGCTGATATAGCTTTTACAATGGTTTAGTCCGAAAGTCCAAATTTAAGATTTAAAAAAAAAAAAAAAAACATTCCAAGTATAAATACCAGTTTGTAATGAAGTTTTTTCAAATAATAAAAACACTATTATAGAGATGTGTATGAAAGTTTATAAGCCTACCACTGGTTCTAGTAAGAGCCACTTGATAATACAATGACTAATTTGCTTGTGCTACTATAATTATTTTTATGCAAAAATGATGAATTTACATCAACAATGACCACTGTGATAGTAGAAAGTATATTCATGCAGCCTATGAAACAACAAGCATTTTAATTTGTATTATTTTTTGTAATTTATTAACAGAAAAGAAGGACATATTCTTATCTAAATTCTTTTGAAAATTTTAAACTTAGACATATGAAGTAAACTATTATTCAATGATATGGAAAACATTCTAATCTTCACTCACACAAACTAAAAGACTTAAAAACTAGAACAATGGAACTTTAAAATTGTCAGTAGTTTATGATGAACAGAAAATGTACTTAAAAGTCACTGAACCAAAAGTATCCAATTTGTTTAATGGAATTGAATATACTTTATTTCAAAGTTTCAACTTTAACTAACAATTGACAAAGAGTTTTTGTTATGTTAAATTAGCATGCTTCAATAACTTTTCTTTGTTTTTTTTTTTTTTTAGACATACACATACAACATAACTTCTTTATGTATGGATATTCATGCTTGACAAATGATGCTGTGTATAAGCAGATGTCAGTTGATATTACAGAAAAAAAAATCACAAGGTTCATATGCATAAATTACTTTATAAGATGATCTTCAATAGCTGAGCTTTTCATTTTTACAAGAGCAGATATAGAATTGTACCACAAATAGTGTCTCTAACTCCAAAGCAACATCTGCTTGAAAGAACACCATTAGCATTGTATATGCGTCTTAGTAAAACTGACATACTAATTTCTTTTATCTTTAAGAGATTCAACAGCTATTATCACAGCATTTTTTCAAGCAAAAACTAAGTAACAGTAGAAAAATTTCAACAAGCAGAGAACATTGTAATATATAGGAAAGCATCAAAATTAGTGGGAAGGTAACAATATTTTGTTCATTTTACCAATCAAAACTAATTAAGTACATCTAAAAGTTTTAGTTGTTGAAAACAGCAGATAAATTTCAAAATAATCAAGTTACTTTTAATGCTTTTCTATTTGTGCTACTCATGTTTATGAATAATTAGCTTAAAAATAAATTCATTTCAGCAGATTTTTCACAAGAGCCATCATTCTGAATGAATATATAAAAAAGGTGAAAAAAAGCAATTCATTCTTTTAAAATGATTCTTATATCCCCTTTATATGGAAATAATATCCTCCCTAATTCATTTGCTGAAACAATTACAATTTAGTGGAAACCAATCTGGTAACTTGTCAAATTGTGTGTGCACACACAAAAGAGTTACTAATCAAGAATGAGATTAGAAAAATAAAGCCAAAGTTTTTATAAAATAAGGTTTTTCTATTATAGTTCCTATAAAGAACTTGAAATTAATATATTTTCCCAAAAGAATTACAGCAAGTTATTGTTCTTCAAAGAACAGCTCATAGACAAATCAATACACTTTATTTCCACTTCCAGCTGCATCTTTACTTTGACCAAAGTGAAAGCATAAAATATACACCAACCCTCAGTTTAAAATGAGTGCTGACTGTTGATGATCACTTTATATGCAAGTCTATCCTGCTTCAACTCAGGATGAATATAATAAATACTGAATGTCCTCGAAGGTCTACTGTTTGACTTGAATAACGAGAACAGACCTACAGGTGGAAAAAACAATATATAGTTTAACACATACAATCATTTCAAAATGAAGGATTGTTGAATTGGTGTCAAGTCATTCTGTTGAATGTGAGATGAAGTTGGCCTTTGATTTGATATTGAATGCATGTGATGTTTTCCACAGGGAGTGATAAAGACATGTTTTTTTTCCAAATGTTTCTGAAGTTCTGAGCTGAAATATTTTCATTATTTCATATATTTTTAAGATTATTGTTATTATGTCTATATTTTGTCCTACTAGGTATTTAGAAGTTACAAAGTACTTATTTTTTTTCTTTTTATCTCAATTAGTACACTATAGTTCAAGAGATACAGAACTGTGAATAAGACCTTAAAAAACTCAGTCATGTAACTCAACTGGACAGTAGCATTCTAGCTGAGAAGAAGAACCAAAATTACTAAAATTATCTTTTTTTTTTTTTTACAAATGCACATTACAAGTGAAAGATATGTAATATACTAGCCAAGGTACCTGGCATTGCTTGAGTGTACATGGCTGCAATTGTATAGCCACAACCCCTGTCTAGAAATGCCTGCCTGTGTCCCAGCTTGCATGCATCATCTGTTGGTATACTAAGCTACTCCCCACCTCTCATCTTTTTTTACGGTATGTTCTTCACAAGTGTTTGATTGTTCTTAATAAAGGAATTCCATCAATAAAACCTTCTTGTGTGGTGATTGCTTGGGGTTAAATTGTTTCAAAGTTCTAGATATTCAGTAGATTTCCTATGGCCGTAATAAGTTTCAAAGAGTATGGCATTTTTCGCAAATCTAATAATCAAACAAAATCAGGGATAAAGTGTCAGAGCTTGATTCAACAGCAAGTGCAAATGCATAAACACCCCCTCCTTCACATGTTTACTGTAAAACTAGGGTTAATAAGAGGTTCTTTGGGAATTTTTCCCCTTTAATACTTCAATAATCCTTCTCACACAATCTTTGCATCAAAAGGATGTTTGAATGCCAATTTAGGATGGAATTATACAAAGAAACTACCGGCTAAATGGCAAAAGCCAATTTTGAACCTAGTTTGTCACAGATTTCATCAACTTAATTGAAATAATCTAAACCAAACATTCACACAAGACAATTTGTGTGTCATATATAATTTACATGGCAAATTTGGAAAGCATTGGATGAAAAAACGGAGTTATGGCTGAAAAATAGGCTTTTTGAACAGTTTTTCGTAGTTTTTCATTATATGTAGGGAAGTGAAAAAAACTAAAACCACATTATCTTGGCAGACTTTTTGCAACATGTTTGAAGAAAATCAGATAAAAAAAATGAAGCAGTTACTCAAGTTTCTATTTTAAGCAGGACAAAAACCCAGATTTTGTTCAGTTTTTTGCAATTTTTGTGTGAAGCCAATGTCACAGGAAAACTATCAAGCACTCTATATAAACCTTGTAACATGAGTTATGTTTTGCATTAAGGGCAAAGAAAATCAGCTAATCTAGTAAAAATTTTATTTGCACGTAACTTTGCCTTGGTTTTTGTACCCACCTTCAGTTTTATCCAGGGGAGCCTGGAGATTGAAAAGTTGGTCTTGACCTATCTTAGTAAATTTGCAACATGTGTGTACAATTTCATAAAAATCAGTTGAGAAATATGGACATGTATAAATAACAGACACACACACACACACAGATATTTTCTGTTTTATAGACATAGATAACTGAGCAAACTGTGATCAAAATTCTCCTGTGACTACAATTATCTTTGCCTGCTATTTATTATTCTTTATTCTGATACTATTACTAGAATCAAAAAGTCATTGCTAATTAAATTTTTTCTTTCTTTTCATAATTGATTAACTGCCAAGTTAACAGAATCCAGTAACTGAAACAGACATGGCATTGAGATAATTATTTTAAAAAAATTGTATTTAACAGCTTTGTCAACTGCAAACAAAAGCAACTCAAGAACAACTGCCACACTGTTTACCTTACTTTTATGATTGATAAACAGGACAAGTGAATTAGAATTACTTTGCTCTTTTTAACACCTGTTGCCACTTAAGTCTAGATCTTGGAAAAACAAAGTAATGTAAATATTTTCTGGAAATTCTTTTTCTTAATTTTTAACTTTTAAGTGTAAAATTTTACTCCTTTTTATACTCATCCATTTATTAACAGCAGTACTTGTTATGACAGATATATTTGCATGTTCACTCTAGAACAGCAAAATAGTACTTAAAAGTTTTCAAGTTGAGCTTAAAACTTTTTTTTGTTAATCATTTCACCCCAAGCAAGATAAGAATGCCATTAGGACACAAGGGATTATTGTTAGTAAAAGAGAGTGATAAGACTTTAGTGAGGAAAAAGGACACTAAAAGAACAGCATTCAGGAAGACAGAAGATGGTGATTGGCATTACATTAAAAGTTTTGATAATTGTAGGTAACAGGGAAGCAAGAAATTTGTAGGGAGTTCCACTGATGAGAAGTACAAGAAAAGAAACTATTAGAACAGAACATACAATGGATATAAATTAATGATTTTCAACTGGAGATTCATTCTAAATTTTTTTTAATGATTAACCTAATTATTTTAAAATATGTACGACTAAGTAGCAAAAATATTAACAGGTTCTACCTCCTTCAAGGAGACATTTTGAAAAGGTTATTTGAGTCATACTTTCAACCTTTATGATCAGAATGTAATTTAGTTGATACTTCAGAGTACAGTTACAGCCTCGAAATACATGTAACCACCTAAGATTGGAAGGATACCAGAGTTGGATATAAGACCCCCTTTCATTTCTGCAGGAAATAAGGGGAAAAGATTGTTGACGTTACCTGATCAATATTCCTATTTAGCTCAGCTTAAAACAATTTTTTTTGTACATTTATTAGAAACTTATGAAATTCTAATAATCAGGAGTGTTGGGAAAAGTTCTTAGCTTGTTCCATCAAATATGGTAAATTGAAATATAATGAAGTCTTGGTTTTCAATGCTTTAAAGATTCTATATATCAAAATTTGATTTGTTTTCAAATGATTCATTCAAGCAGGCATTTAAGAAGTAATCCTAAAAATGATCACTGTATAACAAACATGTAATGAACACTAGTATATATTTTCAAACAAATAATCAACTTTGTTACTGACTGGGAAGTTAATGAGTTAAACATTTTTTTCTTTTTACAGTAAAACAATGTCAACTATTTATTTTTAGAGTATCCACTGTGCATTATTCAATACTTTCACAAATAATTAATTTCTGATTTTCAAAATTATAGTACAAAAGTCCATGTAAAATATAAGCAAACATTAGTAACTGATTTTAGAAACAATGAAACCATGAGTAACCTATAAAGAAAATAAATTTATTTTTTTTAAATAAGTAATAAGCTACTTTTTTGGGAGGTAAATTAAAAGCAATTTTCCTCTGTTTCAAATGTAAGAAGGAAGTTCCACCCTAACAATTTTTTTCCCTCAAGAACTGCCACTCTTTGGAACACACTCCCATGTGAGTGCTTCCCTGAACAGTAAAATCTTAGTCTATTCAAGTCAAGAGAATCACTATCTACCTTCTTTAGTCTCATAACCACATTCTCTTCCAATCATATTGCACACTCCATTTATCATTAGCATTTCAACTGCAACCCTCTATATTGAGTAGCTACTGAACCTTGTATTGGGTGATATTTAGTATTTAAAAAAGAAAAAAGACAAATTATTAATAATTTTATGAAAACTGATAAAAAATATCACAGCATAAATGTACCAAGTTAGAAATTTCTAGTGAGTCACAGAAATTAAACTAGAACCAAAAATAAACCTTTCAGCTGAAAGTCTAATGCTTTGAGGAATAACAAATTCAAATTAATGAAAATTTTTTTTTTTTTTACCTTTTAAGTGAGAAATTCTCAAAATCTTATAGTTTTGTTAACATTTTTAAAGATTTAAGCAAAAACAAATCAAAATTATATGGAGTAACTAATACACTTGAAACTGTCAATTATTTTTATAACCTGGCTATTAACTGAAAGCTACTTTTATAGAAATTTTAGAACAGTCAAGTTTAAACTAAAATCAACTAACATAGTACATGCCAACCTTACAAGAATTGCATCAACCACTTCTCACAATGAAAAAAAATTAAAATGACAACTTTATAGCTTTTCCACATCAGATTTTAGAATAGACAAGGCTTAAAAAGGGAAACTGGACACTCAAAAGAAATATTTCTTCAATTTGTTTTTCATTGTGCAAACAATACAAAATAGGTTCAGTGTATATTTTGCTGAATAGTTCACAAAATAAAAATTAAGAAAGTAATAATGACATTGCCTGTCCCAAAAACCGAACAACAATGCATAACCATTTTATTTTTATTATATTTTGATCTGACTCAGAATTTTTCAGCACCCCCCTCGTATATGAAACATTTTAATTGATAGGGGCATAATATAAAAATGCACAGAGCAATAACAATTAAAGATAATAGTGGTACTACAATATAAAAGGAGTGGTAGCAAAAAAAAAAAAAAAAAAAATAATGGAAAACTATAGACAAATGTAACAAAGATAACAATGACACGACCAATAAAAGCTGCAAAAATTTTATATCAGCATTAAAAAGAATGATAATATATAATTAAATTACTATCTCATATAATGCAAATTAAAGTAATTTAATTTTGTGGTTTTAAACAATTTGAGTAGAACATCCCGCTTTATAAGCAGAGCTTATTTCATCTACTGAGCTGCACATTCTGTGTCCTCTGGCAGTTGAACCTGCATCTCTTTGTAAAAAGAACTAGTCTGATCCAGAATGCTTTAGATCACTTGGCTATGGAAAGCCTCACAGCCAAGGAGCACAGAAGAAAAAAAAAAAATTCTACTCAAATATAGGTGTCCACTAAAAATAATGTTTGAAGTAACAAAAATATTTCAGATTAAATATAAAAATCTATTGACTCTTTAGAAATTGCTTTGTTTATGTTTTGGATATGAAACTGAGCAACTGGCTTTTGAGAAAAATCTGAACAAGATGTACTTCACTGACAATCACCATACAGAGTTGATTATTATGGCCACAATGTCTATATCTATAAACTGTACAAACTAAAGCAGTACTCTCCCAACTGTCAATACCAACAGAGCCCTTAACACTGAAAAATGTTAGTCTTCACTACCTATAACCATGATCACAGATCAGTTGTGATTTTCTGAAAACTGAACATCAATCTCATACAAATTAGCACAACAGCTGCCATTCAAATTTAGCAGTAATGCCATCTATGTTGAGATATTGCTTTCTCCAAACAGCTAATTATTCAGAACAAAACTCTTACCAACATCAGATACGTCCAAGTTGAGGTCTTTTTTGTGCTTGTCTAGTTCTCATCTACATAATCTGATATTAAGAACTCTTCCACTTTAAAGTGGACAAATTTTGATACAATACTACTACTGCTGATAATACAAAGCTCTTCTATGAATTGAGCCCTCTCAGTCACTGGTGTGTTTATTCAAAGAATAAATATGCAAAAATTCGCCTTCCTCTCTACCGGGCACTGATAGCTCAGAGCTAAAATCTCCAACTGATGCCAAATCAGTTGAGTTTCGATCCCAGCTTGAGGCAATCAGATGTCTAGCCACACTGATGATGACATATATATATATGTACATACAGATACAATCCATCACTCATGAAGAGAGTGCTATTTTGTGATACGCTCTCCAAAATATGACCAAATGATTTTTGGTCAGGCCAAGAACTTTTTCAACACCTAATCCCCACCCCCACACTGTGCATGTGTGGGGGAGGGAGAGAGAAACTTCAACAACTTTTCTTTTTTTAATACAAAATTTACTGTGAATGGGAATGATGCTATCATTCAGATACTTCAGAGTACGTAAGAAAAGGATAAAAATACTTAAACTAATAAAATATGACAAGAATAAATTTTTTGCAGATAAACTGCATTTCACATTAGAGTTTAATGTTTCAGACATGAGGCAGTCTATCACTAAAGCATAAAATAAAAACCAAAAATGATTGTAAATATAATCTGTCCCATTAAGGGGTCATAGCCAATTACTGTAGTTTTTCTGAAAAAGATTTGCATTTTAGTTCAGTGCAAGTATAAGGCTACTTCAGATTAAAAAATTTTCTAATGTAGTATTAAAATCAAAGAAAATTTAAAATTTCACACTATCAGGAAATTAATATTACAAAAGTCAAATTAAAAATATTCAAGGCTCAGTAAATCAATTAATTGCAGATAATGGGAATTTCAGTCATTACAGTGCTATGGTTTAACCATTAACAATTGAGCTACTTATACTGCATTTTATAGACTAACTTGAATACTACTAACTCACCATTTCAAAATATTCAATGTATCTTTTGTAAAACCAATTTACTACTTATACAAAAGGGTACTGAAAAGCTCTCAACCTGACCAATTTCCCTAAATGATCAAGCATCAGAATATATTTTTGAATCCCTTCTTGCACATCCAGTGAACTTTTCAGCAACTTCTTAAAATATATAATATCCAAAATGTATAAATTACTATTTTTTATATTAATAAAGAAATGTTGGTTGAAAATTTTACATGTGCAAAACTGAATAGGTTTCCCTTTCAGTTGCTTAGAAATCAAATTTTCTTTAGCTTTACACCTCACTAAACCAACTCTCTATTAGCTGTAAATCACAACTTTTGTTTGTTTTATTGACCAATGAATTCTTTTACACAGTTAAGTATTAAAAAAAGTTAAAAATACATTATTATGAAACAATATTAATGAATATTCTAGACTTAAATGAAGATACAATATCTACTTTCTAGAAAACAACTTTTAGAAATAGCAACCAAATGTTTGTAAGCCTTACACAATTATCTTTTGCAAATTTCAAGTTACTATGTTCAAAATAGATGAATAAATTCAATAAGCAGGATACAGACAGTTGTCTTCGATTGATTCATTAGTAAAGAGATCAGAAAAACATGAACTATTTGTCAACACAAATATGCAGCAGACTAAACAGTTAACAACAGAGTTTATTGTATTCAACTTAAAACTATCTATTAATCTAATGATGCTACACTTCAAAAGTTAAAATATTATTAATCAATTGTTATACTTACATACATAACAGGTGATGGCAAAAACAAGAACTAATTTTGTTTCTCAATGCAGGTAAGAAGAGAAAATTCACAACCAACTTCAAAATATAGAATAAATTCATATATGTTTATACTGTCAATTCGAATTTCATAGGACATGAGCAAAGACAAAAACAAATTATGTGAATTTGTTATATCAAGTTAATTTTGTAATGTTTTTAAAATGTGTTTTCACAGACTAAAATCAATTTCTCTTATCCAAGATAAAATATTTTTTGTATCATTAAGTTTATAATGCAATGCTTTATATCATTTATGCTGGGTAAAATAAATGAGAAAATAGATTAAATACACCAATATGAATATTTACAAATGCATTTTTATAAGCATCTGCATATGTTGGAATTTTTAGATGATAATTATCATTATGATATTCCTTTCTACTTTGACCAGTATGTTCATCTTGATTGTTATATAGTGTTTCAGTTATTTTACTCTCCAGTCTTTTTCAAGTGTTTGTCATACTTGGTAATCTAATTTTGGATCAAACATTTTATTCAATCTATGGGAGTTCTTATTCCACTTTCCATACCTTATGCTAGTTAATTCTCTCATCTATTTGTGTTGTACCACTTTTCTGTTTTTTCTATTAAATAACACTGGTGGACAAGATCACTGAAATAATTAGGGCACATGTTAGGTTCTGATAACCTCCTTAGTAGACCTAGCAAAGAAAAAAAATTGGGGACCACTTATTAAAGAAAAAAAAAAGACACTCAAAATTTCCAACACCTGAGTATAAGCATTAGATTTAAGGTTTCAAATTACACCACTGAATTGACACATAGTTAAAGAATATTTGATTTCTTGGTAGTTGTGAATTCAATGAAAGAAATGGACAATCAAGACATAAGTGAAGAAATTAGAAATTAGATATGACACCCACCAGTGGTCGCGGTCCAATATGTGACACCCACTGGTGTGGTCACCACACCAATATGTGATGTCCATTGGTCGCGACATCAATATATGACACTGCACCGTCAGCCTGTGGTTGACCCCAGTTGCAGCGTGAATCTGTAAGGTTTCTTCCACCAGTGTTTTGGGGTTGACTCTTTGTCGCTGCCACCAGCCTGTATCCCGGTTGATCTGGTCGTTCCCGGTTCGATACCAGCTTTGTCGTTCTCAGCTCATCTCCAACGCCTGGTCACCGAAGTAACTGCTTTGATCTCAAGTCTAACCTACCCACGTTGTGCCTGATCTTAGGAAGACGAAATCAATCAGGCGTTGGGCCATAGTTGGTTCAGGGTCAAATCCAGTGGTCATGGCACCAATATGTGAGTGGTTAGTTCAGGGTTGAATCCGGTGGTCACAGCACCAATGTGTGACACCCACTGGCGTGGTCGCATCGCAGCGCCAATATGTGTCATCCACTGGTTGTGACATCAATATGTGACACTGCGTCGTCGGCCCGTGGTCAACTCCCAGTTGTGGCGCAAAGCTGTAAGGTTTCTTCCACCAGCATTTTGGGGTTGACTCCTTGTCGCTGCCACCAGCCTGTGTCTCGGTCGATCTGGTCATTCTCAGTTCAATAACAACTTGTTCCCAGCTCGCCTCCAACGTCTGGTCACCGAAGTAACTACTTTGATCTCAAGTCTAACCTACCCACGTTGTGACTTTGATCTTAGACAAAATCAATCGGGCGTCTGGCTGTAGTGCAAGCTGAATCCGGGGTAAAGGTGATACCGCACAAGCGTGAGTAAAAAAAAAAAATATAAAAAAAAAAAATAAAACAAACTCAAGACGTTCAAATATGTTGAGAAATAACAATTATCTTTATCTGTCTGTTGAATACAGGAGTGTGTTTCTCTCCCAACCCGTTTCTATGGATTCATGACACTTTTTGCGTTTCTTAAGTGAGTTATGATATCTTAAGTCGTTCGTCAATAAAACTTGCTTTTAGTAGGAAGACTAAGTCGAGAGGACGTGGAAATCTTTCGGTCAGCTTCTGAAAGGCTGGTCTCCAACTGCAACTCAACTCTCCAACTTCTCGAACTAACAGCAAACTCAAACTGACTGATCAGCTGCTTCAAGACGTTCGTTTATATGGATACCGACCAAAACCCGGTGTGGGGGCCTGACGTGATTTGGGTCCCCAAAATTCTCGATTCCCAGCAAGAATTCTCTTTGTTCTTAGGCCAGGAAAATTAATTACTTCCCATTTTTGGAAGATTAATCACTTTCCATTTCTGGGGTTTCTCCTTCGTCCATGAGGGAAGGTCGGAGGAGAATTATCCTCCTAGACTCTTCCTCTCTCACATTGGTATCTCATACCAATCCCCTCAGTGGGTGTTGATAACTTCTCCACCTTTCTCATACATTCACCTCCACCTATCACCCCTGCTACCACTTGACCAATGATCTCTGAGTAGTGTGGGTGTGGCCAGGCTGGCCTTCTTAAAATTATCATCCAGAATTTTGTTTTTTTTAACGTCGATCAGTCTATCTTTCGATATAGCTCTTTCTCACCTTAAGTCTATCCTGATTTTAATTTCTATGGTTAATTAGTTAGCCAATTACCATAGCTAAATAGTGTCACAGAGAAAATTAACTTATCCCTTAAGCAGTGGAATTAGAACAATCTACCCTGGTGGATTTAATAAATGGCTCAGTATTTAATAATTCCAAGTATGACAGGCAATTGAAAGAGGCTGGAGTTTACAATGGCCAAAATGTTATAACAAACAAGATGCACATATAATTATTACAAATTTAAACAAGTATATAAATCTTTATGGTTATACACACACATCAGATTTATTCATACACTAAGCAAGCTTAATGCTGATTGGTAATTGTGCAAGCAATAATACATTCTTCATAATCATTTTCTTTCCATAAAAGAAAATACTTTGATTCAAATTAATTTTATGCTTAACTTTTATAAACGAGTGTTCAATCTCATTTTTTTATATTATTTTCACTGCAACATGTACAAAATTTTTTTTATAAAACAGACTTTTCATAACTTACAGATCAAAATTTTATTATATCAAACAAAGAAACAATTTGCCTGCAGAAAATGTAATGATTAATCTTTTGTTTAAAACAAATATAGTAATTACTTTTGTTTGATAATTTTTTTTTTCTTTCACATTTTTTTTTTAATGTCTTTCAAATATTTTGATCAACAATTTTGTACAGACTTCAATGCTCCATGTTTTAATCAATATGTCAAGATCTTTAAGTTCACATTATCTGCATGGATTAATTTTTTTTTTTTTTTTAACAATTATTACATAAAAATGGCAGTTAGCAAACTACAAAGTTGAATCTGTACAAATTTGAAGAAATTAAAATTCCTCAAAAGGAAATTTAATTCTTTTAAGTTGCATTGTGGGATCTAAAATGGAAATTCAGATTTTAAGCCTACTCTGCTATTTCAAGACATAAGTTCATGAAAACCAAAGGCAACATCACAAATTTAACTTCAACTTTAAATTGTTCGTTTTTATAACCAAATTTAGTTTCAAATTATTTAATTTCTATTTATATGTTATAAAACTAACTTTCCTAGTCTTGATTGCACAATGAAATAATGCAGTTTCATTTAAAAGTACTTCTGCAAATTATTTTGGTGATGATAACTATGGTATACATAAGTCTTTAATGATTTTTTTTTTTTAAGCATTTCATCCCAAGCATGGAGGAGTGCCACTAGCACACAAAGGATTATAGAGAGTGAAAGTGAGTGAAAAAGAGTGGGTATATGGCAGAGGGGGCAGGGATCAAGGCAACAGAAGATGGTAATTGACAAGGCATTTAAATTTTTTAAGATTGTAGTTATCAGGGAAGCAAATATGAGGAAGGGAGTTCCAATGTAGGGAAGTGTGAGGAAAAAAACTATTAGAGTAGAAGTGGCAGTTACATTTAACTATTTCAAAAGTAAATGGGTGGGGCCTAGATGCCAGTCTAGTAGCATGTTTAAATTCATGTAGTCAGGGCACCAGGGAAAAAAGCTCGTCAGAGCAGAAGCCATGAAAATATTTGTAGAAAAGATAGAGGGAAGCCACATCATGTTTGTGATAAAGTGTCTGAAGCTGAGAAGCCAATTCAGGACTGATTAAATTACAGATCCTTCTTTGGATCTTGTCAAGAACCTTGAGATGAATGGCAGGGGCACCAGACCAGATATAGCAACAGTATTCAATGCAAGTATGAATGATAGATTTGTAAATGTGTAAGATGGACTCTGACAAAAAATAACTTCTGGCACAACACAGTGAACCAACTTTCCTTGCAGTAGATGCAGCTATCTATTCAATGTAGTTGTTCCACTTAAGTCAGTTGAAAACATGAGGCCAAGAAGGTGGCGGGCTGGCAGGGACGTTTCTCTATGGTGGTTAAATGAGAGCAGTTTAATTTTGGAGGTATTAAAATTTACAAGCCATTTTCTGATCCAGTCAACCATTGATTGGAAGCCCTTTTCAAGAGCAACAGCCAGATTTTTAATGTCAAAAAACATGTGACAAAAGACACTTTTCAGACTAATTGATGGCAACTTGAAACAACTGGTTGCAATGAAGAGCTGAAGGACACAAATTCTAAAAATTACACAATTATTCATGAAAATGTAATAGGAAAAAAAAACCCCAAAAAACATTAATTCTTATCCCCTTTTTATCTTTTTTGTTTTTAAATATTTCAAGAAAGGACTTTAGAGTCAAAACTGACATAAAACAGAAAACAAACCTTGTAGTTACAAATCTGGGAATTACACATGGATTTCAGTTCCAAGCAATGGCATTATATGAAGATATATAATCTTTGGACTATAGTTGAATCCATTATATAAGAAGATATTTTTGTATTGGTGGGTCTCTAAAAAGCTATGAGTATGATTCTATTTTTAAAATTGGAATACTAGTCTCACTTTGTATTTTCTGATGAACAGATGGTATGATAATATCATATTGTAGTTTTATGAGAAGACTAAAACTATTTCTGAAAATATGAACCTAAAAGATTAACAGTGATCTTTGGTTGAAACAAGTTCTCTATCAATTTGTTTTCAGAAAAAATATCTAATTTCTATTTGGCTAACAGGTGGAGGAAACTTGATATAATGAAGCAGATCATAACCATTTATTGAGGATGAAAACTGACAAAATCAAACCAATGAAACATTACAGAAATTAATAGTAGTTTCAAATAGAATGTAAATGTGGCTGGGAAAAAAAAAGGAAAATTTACTAAACCAAATCAGATGAAAATGTTTTTATAGATTGTTGTGAGGCCTGCTAGTCAATGTTAGATGAACCCCGCAAACATTTAAATTGGAGAAGTGACACAGGCAAGGATAACAAGAATAGGAATTTTAGATAATATATGGCAAAATTTAATATTGGCAGAAAAAAAAAAAAAAAAAAAAAAAAAGACAAATACAGTCAAAGAATTCAGATGTTTTAAATGCTGGTAATTAACTGTTGGTCTTAGATGGTCAACAGTTGATGATGACTGGAGCAACTTGAGTGGTGCCAAAAATTGATAGGCAGTTGGTGCATTGTGTTACTATTATCTGGCAGTCATAGCCCAGGGCAGATGGTTGTTAGTAACCAGAAGATGAAGACAAAACTGCTTGGGAGATGTTGAAGGACAATAGGCAGTCAGCAACAGTCGATAGACAGCATGTTAAACTGGTACTAGCAGACAGTCTTAGCTGAGTGTAGGCAGTTGAAACCACAGTAATCTGTGAGACCATGGACAGCAGGGAGTGAAACTTCAATTGCCGAGTGAATTGTAGAAGATGTGGTGGTCGATGGGAGTCAGTTGCTGGTGATCACTGGTGGCTGCTGTTCCAGATACTACCAAATCATGTTCTCCCTGCCAAGGAGCACCTGATTACTGCTGGTTTTATGGTGTAGGAGTGTTACAACAGTACAGGGTTTTGATGCTACTTTCGGTTATAAATGAAAGTGATAAAAGTAACTCTAGGTTATGAAATATAATGTAATCGGTCATAATAAAACTACAAACAGGAAAGAAATCCTATAGGTTTTGGATAACCACCATAAAATGTCTTCAAAACATTGTACAGAATTAATAAACTCAAACTGTTCAAAGTTAAACTGAAAGTGTTTGCTGAAAAAATAACAGAGTAACATGTCGCTACGATAAGATTAACCTCTTAGACAAAAGAGACTTTAGCAAAATATAGAAGAATTTCATGATGCCAAATAATTTGCACACTTGTTCACATTACTCTAATTTTAAAAAAATTAGATTATTTATTTAAGAGATATAAAATGCTTTATATTTTAAGAAAATAGTTTCACTTTGATTATGAAATCACCTAAAAAGCTGAGTAATTTTGACTGAATTCAAATAGTTTCCAAACAAGTGAGCATAGTAATAAAATTATGCTGAAGTTTAGCATAATATATTAACAATATTTATACCATTATTATATGAGGGGATACTGAAAAGTTCTCAGCCTGACCTAATGACTAAAAATCAGGAATTTTTGCTCAGGCCAAAATGTTTACACAATAGAATAAAGCTATGGATTTTTTTTTTTTTTTTCACTCTAAGTATGGAATCATCACTTCTTAAATCAATGATCCCATACTCTTGAAAAACCTATGAATTACACAACAATTCATCAGTTAGTTTTGTTATGGTACTGCTATAAAAGTTATTTTAGAGCAAAAACAAAACAAAAAAAAAAAAACATTACAATAACCAACTTTCGTTTCATAATGTTGGATATTCAGTTTTAAAATAATAGTATTCCTAATTTTGCTTAGGTTGTGCAGTCAGATTGCTAAGGTATCTAAAAAAAAAGTATATTTATGCAGTGTTGTAACCTCGAAAAGGTTACTGAATAAGGAATAAAGGTTGGAAATGAAATGGTAATCTCTATAACATCAGCAAAATACAATACTTGCCAGCGGCGTGAAGTAGGTAAACCACTGCTAGTGGTGGACTACTTAGACAACATATTAACCCCCACTTACAATAATGTCTAACATATTTATGAGGATTGGACATACCCGTTAGTATTCATAAGTATGGTATATAACGGGCAGCAACATTTTAATGAATAGAAGGGACAAAGAATGTTTGTTAAGCATTTTGTTGAGTTTCTCTTGATGTTGAATAAAATTGATATTGGGTGGAAACTTGTAAAGGAATTTGCCAAAGTTATATGTAATGTTCCGAATACTTTCAATCACTATTAGTCATTTTCAAGAAAAGGTAGAAGATGCTAATCTTTTGATTCTTATTCATTTCTAACATGTTACTCTCATGATGGTACAAAGACAAATGGAGCTTATATTACTAAATATATCCTCAAGGTGCTTTGGTCTAATGGAGCCGAGCTACTTTAGTATATAAGGGGATGCTGAAGTGTCTTTGATCCAATCAAGATACTCTTTAAAAAAATCCTAATCTGTGAATCATATTTTCAGAAAATGGGTTGGGTTGTGAGCTTTTTAACACATCTTCATAGTGTTTGTTTATTGATAACAAACATGAAATTAACATTAAATCTTCCTGATATAAAACTTTGTTTTTCAGTTTCACTTTCACTTTGTAGTAATTATTAAGTCATATTGGCTTTTTACAAACTGAAATAGCAGAAAATGCTACCTACCCAATTCAGCTTGTGAACTCAAGACAAAAATAATATTCTTACCTGCAAAGAAAAAAAAGAGGAAATTAGTACAAATATAAGGAAATTAATATTCATTAACTAAATATATAAAGTAGACTGAACAAGTGTATAGGACAAGACATTGTAGAATCAGAGGAAATTACTGTTTTCATTCTGTATTAATGTCTTTGAAAAAGGCATGATCCTATTTTGTTCTACCTGCAAAAATTAAGCAAAAATAATTTAGTTTTATTAAATTCCACATAATCATCCAAAGAAGAAGAAGTTACTATAGTTTGTATATGGACAAGAGATGAATTCATGTCTTTCCCAAGGTCATTTGTGTAAAGTGAATACAAATGGTCGCAGCAGGAATTTAAACTCTGCTTACTGATTCCATTTTCTGCATTAGTTCACCTACACTTCCTCAAACAATCTAGTACTATATGCTTATTTTATTATTAAATGTAATGTTTTCTTACAATAAATTATTGTAAGAGCCTCAATGAAAGCAACAGATAAAAATTCAACTATTGTCAACTCTGCTTAGAACTAGCTTTTCTTACTGCTGTTCTAGGGACTAGCATATAACATGCTAACCAAGTTTGAGAACCATAAAGGTGTATTCCTTAATCTGGGAGGATAACCATTCGCCCTTGCATGGAGTATTGCTGCCATATATGGTCCGGTGCCCCTTCTGTTTGTCTCAAGGTTCTTGATAAGATCCAGAGACAGATATGCAATGTAATTGGCCTTGATCTGGCATCTCGTCTGCAGTTGCTCTCTCAAACATTCCTTCGCCTCCCTCTGTCTTTTTTACAAATACTTTCATGGTAACTGCTCCGATGAGCTGATTTCGCTGGTTCCCTGACTTCATGAATTTAAGTGTTCTACTAGGCTGGCATCTTGCTCACATCCTTTCACTGTCAAAACTTAAATGTAGCCGTTTCTTCTACTCCAATAGCTTCATGTCTTGCACCTCTCACCTGTGGAACTCCCTCCCCTTTTCCTGTTTCCCTGATAGCTATAATCCCCAATTATTCAAATGTAATGTCAATCAACATCTCCAGATGCCTTGATCTATCTCCTCTCCTTCTCTTCATCCTTTCCTCTATCACTCCTATTTGGTCTCACTCCAATTCTCTGTAACCCCTTGCATACTAGTGGCTTCCCGCCTTGCTTGGGGTGAAATGCTTAAAAAAATAAAAAAAATATTCCATGACTGTAAGGTTACTATTACTACAGAGAAAAAAAAAAACTGAGAACAACTGATGACATATTTCAGGGGGAATATATACTGAATCAATAGTAAATAGTTTTATATTATATATATATATATATATATATATATATATATATATATATGTTTCAGCCACAACATGTATCAAAAAGAAAATGTATAAATGCATATATGGCTTTTCTCATGAAAACCTTGATCTTTTCTAGAGTACATTTGATAGAGAAAAAAAAATTTAAGATTACAAAAGAATAGTGAAATGAGCTATAAATGAAGTATTACATCTTTTCTGCAACAAGAAATTATAACACACACTATATATAGTAATGTAAAAGTTAGCATGAAGGACATTTTTACAAAAGATTGTACATCAAATTTAATCTGGCAAATGTTTTAACATGAGAACAATTATTTTCCCTTAATTAATTAAAACAAGATAGTGTCCTATACGCTTATTTGTGTACAATCACTATATCAAGACTAGTTTATCAAACTACTAAATGTAAAAAAATTACAAGAAATTTTTAAAAAATTTATTTTTTGCTATGGTACTTTATAGCATTTGTTTCTGGAAGAAATAGACATAATAGTCTCCCTGTTATGAATCAATTTCTTAATTGTAGTCTAACTTTTGTTTTCATTAAATGAAATAATATGAAAAGGTTATCTGCAAATAATTAAACTGAGAACCTATGATTCTGGAATTTGGTTAGCATGTTATATGCTAATCCCTAGAAGATGAGCAAGTTCTAAAATCATGTATTAATAAAGATAATGAGCTATGATTTTTATGACAATAGCATACAAGTTAAATTAATTTATATGTTGAACCACATTAAGATTGTGCAAATATTCTTAAGGCTATCTTTGCAATATCAATTTTACTCAGTTCATTGCTTGTATTTGTAAAAATAGAATTTTCTTGTATTTAGATAAAAATCATGGGTTAATATAAAATGCACATTCAATATAGTTCCAGGTTAAACATGAAAAACAAAGTGAAGTAGAAGTTAGATCGTAGATCTCTGAATCTAGCACACATGAAGAATGGTATGTGATGTTAAAGTAAATAACGATCAAGGACAAAAATCACCCTGGAAGTTCTTAAAATTTGAAAACTCATAAATTAGAGAAACATTTGAATGAAGATACAGTACAGACAGCATCTGAACTTGCACAAACATTTGAATAACAAGTTGAAAAGGAAAAGTTTTTTTTTTTTTTTTTCCAGGCAAGATATTCAACCAATGATTTTGCTAACAAAACCTGTTCTCATGTTGCAACTGTGTTGCAGCAAATGATGGGGAGTTTTTTTTTGTTTTTTTTTTTCAAGTATGACACATTCTTCAAACTTTTCACTTTTAGACTATCATGTTTAGGTTCATGTAACACTCAGTAAAAAGTTTCTCAGAGAATTTTTCAACTCAAAACCAAAGTTGTTTTTTCATGATGACATTCACTACCTATCTGGTAAACTGTACAAGATCACAGACAACAAAGGAAAATTAATTTGATGACTCAATAACAATGTTATGATTTTATCCAAAAAATATTGTTAAAAATGTTGGGGGGGGGAGTGCATCAAACTATCTGAATAATTGACAACTACTGTATTTTGATAACTGAATATCATTCCACATGGATGAGAAAGAAGATCATTAGATTTATATTATTCCATTATTTTTAGAAAATATGGTTGATGTACATTTAATGGGTATTGGATTTAAAAGCTAAAGTGGTAGAATGTTATTTGATATTAATTAGAAGACATCTTCAACAGCAATGTTAACATTATTATCTGTATCTTTTAAAAAAGTTATCAATATCTCAACTGATTTGCTCTTCTTAAAGAGCAAGAATTTGCAAGTTTGCTCAAACCATCAGCAACAATAACATATTCCACATGGTATTTAAACATTTTATAAATAAAAGACCAGTTTTATTAACCATCTGTTCATCAATTTAAATCTGTACAGGTAGCTAATACAGTTTGGCTTAATATTTGCTAGATTATTACAATTCCAAATCTTGTCAATATATTTCTGTGTATAAGACAACCTTTAAATCCCAAAAATCACTGTTAAAAATTGATGGTCATCTTATACTACAATTCTAAAAAAGAAACCTTAAATTCTGAGTGATGTTTGTCAGTAGACTAACCTGGGCCTTGGTGTGATAACCAGTAACATACATGAAAAGATTTATGTTATCAAACTGCTAATAAAAGTAATAAAACTATTTCTACCTTATGTATTATTTGCATAACTTCATAATAAATTGCCTATTCAAAGAATAATTCCATATCAATGAAATCTGCTTGTATTCATGCAAGCTCAGCTGAGAAAATATAAATATTAAGTTATGATTGTGTTCACAACAATGGAATGTACTATTATCATACTGTTATTATATTTAATTACTATGGATACAATAAGTAACAATATTTCCAAAACATCATCTTTATATAATCAATAAGCAGTCATGTTTATACTGCAGATATAGGATAAATTCATGAAAATTTGCTATATTTTTTTGACCTCGTCTTATCTAAAGGTCATCTTCTATGTGTAAATATACTGTGTGTGTGTGTGTATATATATATATATATATATATATATATAACACAATGGTTACTTTTTATGTTTCACTCATTCTATTTATATGTGAACAATAAAGTCATCTCTAATAGCTGATTTTAAGTTCCAGAAAAAAAAATATATAAATAATATTAAATAAAATAGATGTATAAGTTACAAATACAACAATGTAAATGAAACAGAATTAGTATTTAAATAAAAAGGGATTTTTCTAATGTTTAGGAGGATTAATTCTTCATTTCTCTTGTTTTTAAGCATCAGAATGTTCAATTGTGGCTGTCTCTCCTGATCACTGTGATTGACTTATCAAAGTCAATAGGTGTATCTTTTCTTTTTTTTAAAACTACTGCTGCCTGGACAGTATGAACTGCTGTTGAAAATTTCTCAATCTGTCCAAGAAGCCCTGATGTTTGGTCATTTGATCAGATTTTGAGAAGTGGGTTGGGCTTCATATTTATAGGAGAATGATTTGTCTAAGCACTCACTAACCCCTTTTCTTTACTTTAGCATGCTAGTGAAGGTGTAAATTTTGCCAAGGTACCTGGCAATGGCAAAGAGTGAAGGGAGTGAATCCCTACCTTTTCCAAGGGTCTTAAGTGGTCACAACTAGTAGTTTGAATTCTGTTTACTGATTTAATTTTTCATGGTGGTAACTATTAAAAACTCCAAGTACTATCAATAAACCTTTCTCTTCTAAAAAGACCACTGGGCTTGACAAAATGATAAAGATTAATAATAAGGATATTGTATTTATTACTGCAAATAAGCTAATCTATCTGCATGGTAAAGAATAATGAGTTGAATTACTGCACATATTGGATCGGACACATTGATGGTACTTCAGTGATCAAATTAACATTCCTACATGTAGTAAACAGTTATGTAATAAAGATGCTTTCCAAGATTGACACATTGTAAGGGCAGTAGTGGCAAACCACACAGTATCCACAGTGACAATGAGAGCTGTATGAACATGAATCATAGGGAATTCCTCTAACTACATGATGCAATGCTGTTGTGCATATCACAAGTGGATCACCTGGAGGTTTTGAATGGCACTTTTATCTTTTAGTGATGAGAACAGATTCTGCTTTTATGCAAGTGATAGTCATCTCCAAGTACAAGATAAACCTGGAGAGCAACACCTTTCAAAATATATTTCCATACAGGCCCAATCCTTGGCATTATAGTGTGGGGTGCCATAACTTGCAATACTTAGTGTTTGTGGAGAGAACAATGAACACCACCATATTCAGAACATTGTTCAAACGATTTTATTACCATTCCTATAACAGAAAGGTGATGTGCTGTTTCAATAAGATAATACATGTCCACATGATGACCATGCTATGCTACATACGATGTAAGATCCGAGTCAGTATGATAACACAACCTCTACCCCCACTAAATATGTATAGGACATAGGACACCTAGGTACCATTTACAACTCTTACTGCTTTATGTCAACAAAATACAAGAGACATGGAACAATCTATTGTAGTATGGTATTTTCCATCTGTATGATTTTGCATATGCAAAAGTGCAGGCCCTGCATTAATACCCAAGGAGAGTATACAGCAAATTAATATGAGATCTAAGTACAAGTGATACACAATTTCTTTTAGAATTTTTTTTATTTTATTTTCTATCAGTGTATTTAAAACAGATTTAAAGAAATTAAAACTTCAGTCCTTTTTAAAATTGTTTATTTTCTTTAGTAAATGAAATACAAAACTCTACATCAGAATAATAATATTGATGTATAATGTATTAATATAATGTATTAAAAATAAAGTCAAAAAAAAAAAAAATTTGAGGCTATTTTTCTCATTTGTAACAAATTCTGACAATAACATCTATTACTCTTGATGCTGTTGAAGTTTTAACAGTAGTATTAATTTATATTCTTGTAAATGTAAATGGTAGCTGATGTTTTTTTAGGTCATTTGTGTTTTATATATAATTCATGTACAAGCAAATACAACCTTTAATCTTTATAAAATTAGCAATTACTTAAAATTAGTTTTTATCATCAGTTAAAACATCATGGAAAGATACTTGTTTTAGAGTTTTCTCTTCCATACTTTTTCCATCATTTCATAAAAAATAGAAACTCTGAAACAAACTTCATTGTATGCTTCTTAGTGAGGTAATTGTTTCATTAAAGTTAATTCAAAGGTTATGGATCATTGTACTTTTGTCAATAGTAACAACAGATGCAACTATTACCTACATAAAATCTGGAGTATCAGTAGAATTTTATTTAGCTTGGTTCTTCTAGTTCATTTGCACTTAGTGCAAACAAGGTCATTTCTTTGGGAAGATTACAGTAAACATGGAATAGCATTTGAAAGCTTTTGATTTAAATAGAAAATTAGACATCGTAAAATTCTACATAATTATTCATGCATTTTAAAATAAAGTTTAACTCACTTGGAAAGTCTGCAGATACTCATATTGTATTATAACACCTTGGGTACCAAATTCAGAAGCAATAAGCATGTTGAGTTTTCTATTTAATTTCTTTATAAAGAAATAAAATAAAGACTTCTTTATAAAGAAATAAAATAAAGACTTCTTTATAAAGAAATAAAATAAAGACTTCTTTATAAAGAAATAAAATAAAGACTTCTTTATAAAGAAATAAAATAAAGACTTCTTTATAAAGAAATAAAATAAAGACTTCTTTATAAAGAAATAAAATAAAGACTTCTTTATAAAGAAATAAAATAAAGACTTCTTTATAAAGAAATAAAATAAAGACTTCTTTATAAAGAAATAAAATAAAGACTTTTTATAAAGAAATAAAATAAAGACTTCTTTATAAAGAAATAAAATAAAGACTTCTTTATAAAGAAATAAAATAAAGACTTCTTTATAAAGAAATAAAATAAAGACTTCTTTATAAATAAAATAAAAAATAAAGACTTCTTTATAAAGAAATAAAATAAAGACTTCTTTATAAAGAAATAAAATAAAGACTTCTTTATAAAGAAATAAAATAAAGACTTCTTTATAAAGAAATAAAATAAAGACTTCTTTATGCTTCATTTTCAATAGCAATTATCAGTCAATTTGACGCCAAAACAAGCATAAACATGAACCAATACAAATAAGGAAAATATTTTCATTTTATAAAAATGTATTTTCATCTTAACTGATCATTTAACCATTTCACAAGTCAAAATGAAACAAATGAACCAACCTGACTATACAGTTACAAAACAAAACTATCAAATTTAACCAATAGTACATTATTTACATTATTCGGACCATTGTCTTCATCTTTGTCGCCATATTTATCACAACATTTCAGCCGCTGTACGCTCCGGCTTTCTTCAGGTGATTGGAATGTCGAACTGAACCCTTTATTTCGCTCACTGGGGTAGACTGTTCATGTTTGATGGATGTCAGTTATCAGTTATCCCCTGTTAATTCCCCTCTCCAAGTTCTCCACTACAACCGGGTATTGAACTCACACTCTTTGGGTCCTGTCACTGGATCTAACCAACGCCTTTATCCACTGTGCCATGTGTCCTTGAGAACATCTGGGTATGATTTTCTGGGTATTATAAACCTAACGTCTTCAGCAACCATTTTTACTTATTGCAATTTTGCTGTTATCATTGCATTTTTTTTTTTACCAGAGCTCATATTGCAACTTTGTTATCATTGCTTTTCTCTGGCACTCCTTATTACTGGTTCCCATATTGTATTTATTTCTATGCTTGGTCGGCTCAGGAGATTTTTGTGGCCTAGCATATGTGCTGATTCCTTAAGTTTACAAATTTTCCAATGGTGTTCCTTGTCTATGACCTCAACATGATCCCACAGAGGGCGGTGATCTCCCTTCTCTCTCCATATGTGGTCAGCCACGCCTGATTTTTCTACTTCCCCTCGTGTTACAGCTTTCTGGTGTCCTTGAAGCCTTACCTTGAGGGGGCGGCCTGTCTCTCCTTTATATTCCTTTCCACAGCTGCACAGGATAGCGTACACACAGTCTTTAGTCATGTTCTCCTCTATGGGGGGGGGGGTCTTACTTGGGAGAGATATCTGCGAGTGTCATCAAGCTTTTGAAGGTTGTCCTGATGTTATATGGACTGCAGATCCTTTGTATTTTCTCTGATAACCCCATCACATAAGGCAGGCAGACTTTTCTGAGTGTTGTTGTCCTCCTCCTCTTGTACCAGCTTATCCCAGTTTTTTGGGGCTGCTGCCATGTACCCAGGGTAGTTGTTATGTTGTAGGGTACTACTTATACTGACCAATTCTTTATTTAATGTCTCTGGGTCACCACTTATGACTTTTGCTCGGTGTTGTAAGCAACAGACGATTCCTTTCTTTACGCTGTATGGATGGCGAATATATACATGGAATACTTTGAGGAAATGGCATTAGAATCTATATCTCTAAAGCCAACTATATGGTTAAGGTACATAGATGACGCCTTCATATTCTGGCCACACCAGGAAGATGTTCAGGTTCTACTGGACCATGTGAACTCTAAGGCCTTTGTTACAGTTCAGAATTGAGAAAAAGAGTAACAACACACTCCCATTCCTGGATGTTCTAATATCTGGAACAGAGCATGGGTTTAAGACATCCGTATACCGACATTCACCGGGCAGTACCTCAATTTCAACTCCCACCATCCATGATGTTTTACACGTACAAAAGACAAAACATCAGTGGTGTATGGACACATTGCACAATTCCTCATAGTAAATAAGGAAACAATTTTTCAAAGTTACCTCCCTTAGTCGACTATAGCCATATTAAAAAAAAATTTAAGTCCATAAGAACAGGAAAATGGTGATCAGAAATCAGTCTGCTATAATTAATTTTATTTCTGCATCAATTGAAGTAGAAAATGCTAATTGAACTGCATACTTTGTAACATTTAAAAATAATAAATAGAAATGGTTAAATTAGAAACAGTTAAATTACATATATCAAAGATACAAATCTTCAATTACATTCAAGTAAACTAATATTTTTAGCTGTAATTGCATTGGCCTTCTTAGAATTGTTGACATAAGACAGCAGTTAGAAACAAATTCCTGACTACAGATATTCCTTCAAACAAGCATATTTTATATTGATGCTTGCTAATGTTCTCTATATGTAGATGATTTGAATTAGTATCTACAAAAACATTCATCTTTATATTTTCTAAGAAACAATGAAGACTGATTTTTCTAACATAACAGAGCTTACAGCACAAATGAAGAAAGTTATAAATATTTGCTATGTAAGTGATCTAAATGATTAGCAAGAACAACATATTAGACTGAAATGAATTTCTCCAGGTCACAATTTTAATCAACAAAAAGCCAATATAATTTATGTATGTATGAGTGCCAATAATGAAGAGAAAAAAGTGAAACAAGGAAAAAGAATCTACACAAAATACCAAGATTAATTGTACAGGTATTTACTAAGCCTAGCTAAAAACCACAATCACTCAGTCTTCTATGTGTATTAAACTCACAAGCAATGAGTATTTAGTCATCATCCCATAAAAACAAAATGCAGCACAAGATTTGTTACAATTTTTAAAACAGGTTGCCAAGTCCTCTTTTGGGATCACTATCAGCGGTCTCATTGAATTCTCTTTAATTCCATCCAGTGTTTTAATGGCAATTTTAGCTTTTTGGTAAAATCAGAAGGAGCCAAGTTTGGACTGTAAGAGTGCTGCTAAACCTGGGTGATGTGATGCTTTACCAAAACTCCTGCATGGGATGTGAAGAACTTATTTGCTTGGTAATTGTAAATGCAAGAGTCACACAGTGCACAAGCTCATTGAATGAAGTCTTACTATGAACAGTAACACTATGGGATCATGTGTATTCACATATGCACAATAAGGTTCCCTCTGACTGCTGAGTTATATTGAGCCTGAGCAATTGATTCTCAGGGTGTTAAAAATGGCTGAATATTTTTGAGACAGATCTTGTATATTGTGAGAGCAACTTCTAAAGATGCTAATTTGTTTCAGGTAATCATGCAGAATCAATTGATCTTTTCTAAAATTGTAAACTTTTGCCAGCATTGCAAAAATATTAAAAAATTAACAGTGATGACAACTACTTTTGAGTTTAATTGTTCTTTCAATAGTGAGTATTTTTTACTAAACTTTAAAAAAAAAAAAAAAAAAAAAAAAAATCAACAAACTTCTTTTTATAGGGAAAGACAAGATGAATTTTTATACTAAATGAAGTTTTTCTCCTTTTCATGATATTAACTGAACAAAACATGATGAACATGACTTGTTATTTCATCAGTAATGAGCTTGGACATACTTCTATTTTAATTATTAGTTCCAACTAAGCAATAATTGGCATCCCACTGAATGAATAGTTGTCTACATTGTTTAATCAATAGATTTCTGATCAAATGCTATGTAAAGATCAATACCATTATATCAGTTTCATCATCTAATTCCTCTCATTATAAATAATATAAATTAATAGTTAATATTCATATTGCACTCATACAATCAATTTCATAAATCTTGTGAATCTTAAGTTTATTATATAATCTAAATAACAGATTTTATATATCTAAACTTCTTTAGTGACCATAAAAAAACAATTTTTCTGTTGCCTTTTCTTGTCAGCTATACAGTGATAGCTTGGCTTAAGTCGTTTTGAGTTAAGTCATTTTTGAAGATACGTTGTTTTTCCTTAAATATTATATGGAAAAATAAAACTTGTTTTTGGTCATTTTACTCGAGTTCACATCAGCCATTAAAAATATTAGAAACATCAAAATACTAAGATAACAAACACATAAAATCATATTTAAATAAATTTTAAAATAATAATAATAATATATATATATTATAAAATCATCAAAAACAAAAAAATTATAATAAAGTATGTTCAGCAGATGTTCTTATTTCAAATCGCTGCTGACAGATGGCACTTGTGCGTTGTTTTCTGCTCCATCACTGATTTTGAATTCAGGCTGGTTTACATCTGTGCTCTGCTGTTGATGTACTTTCAGTTACATTTGAATTGTGATTTAGAACACATTTTTGCCCATGTGCTGAAGAAAAGTCCCAGTGCAATTGCTAATGCTAAGTGTAAGGCTTTATTGCTGGAAGATAAGGTGGAAATTAATTATTTTATTCAGAATACTGTACATACATATGATAAATACTGTAACAGGTAATGAGGAGTGCTTATTTGCAGCTTATAGTGTGTTTCTTTCGACATAAGTCATTTTTCAACCTAAGTCTTGACTTCTGGAACCAATTAATGACAGAGGATGAGGTGTACCTGTATATCAAGTTATAATCAAAATCTTTAATAAACTAATTTTTATGCTTTATATTTTCATTTTTAAGTAAAAATAATTCCCAGAGACAAAAGAGAGAACAGTTTTTATTAAAAATAAGTAGGTTCTTGAGAAATTATATTAATTAAGAACTAAATCATTTCAAATTAGAGCAAACACAATGCAATCCATTGATCATTTGGAAATTGTTATGATCAAATGTGCTCAAGCTATGAATAGTATGTCATCAAATTCAGTTTTAATATAACATTAAGGTATTTTCAGAAAATAAAATCTGACTAATTGGTCTTGTATTGTATAAAGGCCAAGAGTAAAATTTAAAACCAACACCATTCACTGAGCATATTATGTAGGTATGGTTAATTGTATAAGACTAAAAAGATCTTTTAGCTTATTTAAGAGTGGAGAGTCATGATAAATTAAACAATTTTTTTTTTGCATAAGAAAGAACCTCTGGTCTTTTAGGTTTTGATACTTTTTGACAGAAGAATATAGGTAAGCATAAAATAGAACTCCAATAGGCATTGTATAAAGTAAAGTAACACGAATCATCTTAAGCAAAGCCTTTTAAAATGAATTTCTTATTATAGAGAGCACAAATAAGTATTCTATCTCAGCTTTGTACATATAAATATCAATAAATTGATATTCAATATCTAAGGTCTCAGCTATGAAAAGAACATTTAACTACTGTTGCTGTACCAGTAAGTCTATTGATATTTCCTTGTTAACCAATTGCACTTATCATCACTAATACAAAGGATTAGAGAAAGAGAAAATATTCAGCTTGTATATGTAAAAAAAAAAAAAAAAAAAAAAAAAAAAAGTCAATAGAAAATATTTCATATATTTTTAAAAATCTTTACCTTTCTATCATTTTGCTCATATTCTTTTAACAGAATGAACAAAGAACAGCTAAATGACTCAGGAGATTCCCAAGACAAGAAAAATTTAAGTAAATACTTATATACATGCAATTTTGTTTTCCCAAATACATGATATATATATATATATATATATATATATATATATATGAGAGAGAGGAAAATTTATTATAAGAATATCCTTGAGTGAGGTAGTACAGAAATATATACTAGCTCAGCAGGAAAAATTGATAAATAACCAAAGTGGATACAGGATGTGACAAGTAGAGAAACAAAAACAGCCAATTGAATTAAGGCATTTTTCAACATTTCCAGTATGGTTACTAAATATGATAGATACACAACTGGGCAATTGATGTCATAAAAAAAAAAAAAATAAATAAATAAATAAATATTCATTTTGAAAATTTGAATAAAGCAATTTTATTATTAGAGGACACATCAATTATCATTTTCAATGAGAGATGCAAGTTGAAGTCTTTCTAAAAGCTTTTTTTAAAATTTCCAATTTATGCTGTTTACAAACATTCTATGATAGCATGAATAGTTGCAATAGAAAGCGACTGATACTATATCAATAAAATACTAATAAATAATAAAAAAAACTCTTAGCCTTCAGACTCTGTAAGGCAGACACTGGGGAAAATAAAACAGGCATAATAAATGAAGCATAAAATGCACCGACGAAAACCTAGAAATAATGAAGATACAAGTTCATTCAGCATACTAGTACATCTAAGGACTGACATGAAAAATAACTTCCTTTCTCTTTAGATATTCACAATCTTTAATTATTTTTTTTAACTTTCAGATGAAAAAAAAAAATATCCTTTGGTTGGCATTATTTGGCTAGTATCAAATGTTTGAAAGCATAATCTTAAATTTAATAAATAATAAAATTCTATCTGGTGATCTATCCAAAACAGACACTGGAACAAAAAACAAAAGCAAAATACAACATTCATTTTTTATAAGGAACAAAGCAATGTAGTAGTCAAGATTGTGTGCATGCATGGCAGGAACGTTAAATACAAAAGATGAATTCAGATAACAGATGCATCTGATTTCTTCAGTAAGCAGAGATTGTCAAATTGGGTATAATAACCAGGTGAGACAGCAATGCATGCTGGAATGATTGCTATAACATCAATCAGAATATTCAGTCTATTCTATCAATCCTAGGTTATAAAGAACTTATAAGTTTTCCAAAAAGAGAAAAGGTAAGTGAAAGGTAAGTGCAAAGATTGAGAGAAAAGAGTGCATTAAATGGAGAGATAAAAAAATATAATTGGAGAAATAGTATCCAGAGAAAAATTATTTAATCATTTAGTGCTTCTGCTTTTAGTGAATGTCTCTACAGTAATCTCTTTTTGCCTACTTAGTGGAACAATTTTTTTTTTTGTGTAGATATTTTTTAAAGTGCAAAAATATATAGTGCAAAAAAGTATATTTTGCTAACAGCACTTATATAGTATGCATGCATGTGGAGAGAAAAATAAGAAAACCTTAAATTATATGTGTAACTATCACATGAGCAATAATTTCTATTAATATTTCTTTAATCTTAATTTCAATTGCTTTCCATTACAACTGTTCAGATTGCCATTCTACAGTCATTAATAGTGCAGATCTGAAAAAGATTAAGCTTTAAGTCAGACTCAAACTCCCATCCCTTAGAATCCAACCATCTAACTTATTACTTATCCTCAAAAACAGTTTTTCTTGCACTTCTCATTTGTGGAATTCTTCTGGCTTCTTGCTTTCCAGTAAAGTTTGATCTTCAAAATTTACATGCAATGTCAATTGCTACCTTTTATCTTCTTAATTCCTGTTCTATTATTGTTATAACTCCTTAATAATGCTTTTCTTTCTTTTTTTATATTCTCTAACGCTCAGTAACCCATCTTAGTGGTTTTATTGGAATGAAATGATTAAAAAAAAAAAAAAAAATTTTTTAATACTTTCCAAAAATATAAAAACTTTAGAAAGGTCTTTCATTAGAAAATCTCAAAGAAGCAGCAATATAGATTATAGATACAGTATTTTATTATTGTGACAAGTGTCAAAAAGCAGTTATATTTTTTTTTACTGTAGCAACCATATGTTTAAACAAAAATTTTTATGTGAATAAAGTAGTTATTTATGATATAGAAAGAAAAAAAAATTCATTTTTAAAATTTAATCTTAAAAAAGAAAAAAACACTGAATACATAGTTCATTTGCATTAATGGGTCTTGAAAATATTTATTCTACGTCACTAACGTTTTTAATTTGGAAATGAAACTTAGTATTTAGAAACTAGCCTTTTTACCGAGAGAACAAGAATAACCACAGTTCAAAATCTATTACGTAGAAACAATGAAGGTTTATTAACATAACTAATTATTGTACTGAAAGCTCGATTTTTATGGAACTAAAGTGAAGATTAAAATAAATATGAAAAGTTAAATTCACAACACTAAATGAAGATAAACATTTGTGTAGCTTAAATGGTGAGAGATAACACATACATTATTTTTACAATAGTACAGATTTCTTTAAAAAAATACTGTCTCATTTACACTATCAGATTTTATTATAAAAGTCATTGTTTTCCCAATAAAATTCCTATTAACCAAACAATGTTGGTAAAATTTTCAGGATATGAGATGCAAATATCAGTTATGTCTTTATTAGAAAGGTTTACAACAACTTATTTCGTGTTATGACAAATGACAATTCTACTATGAAACTTGAGAACTGTTCAATATACTGGAAGTTTATATCGCACACACAAAACTATGGAGAAAGAAAATCTTAAACTACAAAAATGTTGACCAGAAAACAAAAATAAATTAAAAACATTAGTAAAAAACAAATAAAAAAAAAACGACTTTAAAAATGCCACAGATTTGAGAAAAATTAAGAATAATAAACAAAGATTATAGATAGGAAACAGTTAAGTATGGACAGGAGAATTGGCGAATTGAGTTTAAATTCCAGCCTCATCTGTTATCGTCATTTTCAAATTTATGTCCTTGAATTAGTTGATAAATAAAATTTTATAATGCACTTTGCATAATAAAACTGGACATCCTCAAAACAAATTAACAATATTTTTAGTAATGATAGATATTATACACTGAAACTCACATGATATATTGCCCATATGAAGATATCCTGAAAATTTTACCAACATCAGTTGGCTAATATCAATTGTGAAAACATTGGCTTACATAATAAAATCTGAGTGTAGAAATGGGAGGAGAAATATGTTGGATTATGGTTGATTTAATCAAAATACTAGACACCTTAATATTACTTGCAGTTAACTTCCATTTAAACTTACTGATTTTCTTAAGCTTAATGAATATTTAGAATGCTTCTTTCCTAGAAAAGAGAAACAACAAAAGAAATATAATGGGTAAATGAAAAAGAAATTAAGGAGGAAAAAAGCAAAAGAATAGGAAGATAGGAAAGAGATTGTTGAAAGAATGGAAAATAGACAAGAACAAGGAAAATGATAAACTATTCTGATAATGATTCTGCTGTAAGTGAAAATTCCTCAAAATATCACATGTAGATAAGGCACTTAATATTCATTCAAGGAATTAACTGATAAATTGTAAATAACAATCCAAAAAATAATTGGAATAAAAAATATATAAAACCCTTTGTATAAGCAAAGTGGCATAAATAATTATTTTATTCTTCTAGGACTTGCATTTTGTCCCCCACCCCACTTAACATTTTATTATATACCAAATACATAAATAAAAAGATAAACCAATCATGAGTGAGTCATATCTTGATCAAGCTGTCTCACTAAAGCCTAGAATCATCAATTCACTGTTAAGGCTTTTAACTACTTCTCTGTACTCACTCATGATTTGGAAAATTACTGATTATCTGTTTATGTTCAGCTATCTCTGGTTTATTGATCACTTTTATTAATAGACATTTTGTTTTGTACTTTGAGGAAACCCAACAGATTGTATATTATCAATCATAGACATCCTTGATTTTCAGCAATGAATCTCAAATAAAATCCAGAAAGGAGATGATTAAAGTTTGAATGGTTAAGTCTTAAGTTCTAGGTTTGACTAAACTTAGAAAAGGGGCTTAACTCTTTCTTAAACTCATGAGATATCACATTTCATTCTAATAAAACATTTTGAATTTTTTTTTTTTTATTCTTTGGCTATTGAAGCACTCAACATAAATTTAACATCAATTAGCAAAAAATTATATTTGAGGTTAAACAGGGAGAGAAGAAAAAAAAGTGGGGAGAGGAGTTATAGTCCTATCACATTAAAATACCAGTTCCTGTACAATCACTGAAATTAAGCAATGTTGAGCCTGGTCAGTACCTAGGTAGATGACTGCTTGCGAATATCAGGTGCTGTAAGCTTGGATTCGTGGGTGGTGTAATGGATAATAGCTTGGAATTGTTAATCAGAGCCAAGTTCTAATTCCAGTTGGGATCGTTATATTCACTTACATGCAAATATTCTTTGGAAAGTTATTAATCCACATCTTATCCCTCAACTATGAGATAATAATTTAGTGATATGTCTTACTAATTATCTACAAATAAAAAAGATAAATTCTTACAATCTAAAAATATTTTCTAGCTTTATTCTGGCTTTAAATAACATGAAAAAGGAAAAATCTATGCAGTTTCCAATCCCTAAGCAGGTTCCTTTTTCAATATAACTTGGCATTTTCAACTTTGTTGTATTGGAATGTAGCTAATGGATTTTTCTATATTGTATCATAAAAGACAATAGGAAATTGGGCTTTTATTTGTAAAAGGAAAAAACAAAAAAGCAAAAACACGACACATGAACCATTCAAAAGACAATATATTTTTCAAAAAAAATATCAAAATAAGTATATCATATGCCTTGAGAAATAATACAAATTTAAGGCACAGAAAAAAACAGGTTGTTTTTAGCAAATATCAAATCAGTAGTAATATATTTCTACAAAAAAATGCTAGAACTTTATAAATTGTCCTATGAAAATATGTTACATATATAATTAAAGTCTTTATTTTAGTTGCTTACAATGTTCCTGATATGAACTAAAACAATTATCAACATATAGTCACAGACAATATTCTCACTTTTTCACTCATTTTCATGAAAACGTAAGAAAGTGCAAACTAAAATTGAATCATTAAGTTCAATGGGGTTGGTATTTTCACTTCAACCTTCAAAGTATCTACCAGATGAAAATAGATTCATATAAAGTATAGAATATTTTGAGATCCTTAACAACACTTCCTGAAAAGGATGAATGAATACAAACTTAAGATAATGAAATTATTCTTACACAATTTCAATACAATATTCAAACTCATTTATATGAGGCTTGCATGGAACATATCAGGCTATTTTGAGTATCTTAAGAACCAGTTGCAGCTAATCAGAGAAGATATTATGTATGCATGAACAGACATACTCCCCCAGAAATATTCAGCTGGTAGTGAAATACCACCAAGTGAGCTTATGTACTGTGTGCCCATCACATTTACAATGACTAAGTAAACAGATGCCAGATTTTCTGGCAAAACATGACATTGTCCAGGCCTATCAGCCTACCTACAGTCTAGAACTGTTTCCCTGTAATTTCTGCTTTTTCTCAAAGTTACAATTGCCACAGATTATGGGGAACATAGTGAGACAGCTGATGGTGAGCCTGGAAAAGGACTTTGCAAACTGTTTTAAAAATTATAAAGGACACTGGAATAAGTCCCAAAGTGAATATATTGAAGAGGACTAAGGTGCCATTGCCTGATGTTAATTTCTTAATCTAAAATGGTTGAATACTTTCCGGATACTCATTAACCCAAACAAAACTAAAAGTAATATTTTTTTATTTACAATAAAGTGTAAAGAGTATTTCCTATTCTCCAGTTTAGTACTTGCAAGATATGTGAGATTATATATTAAAGTTATTTTAAATTTAAACCAAAGGCAACTGAAACAACACTAGAATGTATTATTCAAAACATGGTTACAATAAAAGAGAAATAAACAATCTAAACAACTCTCAGAATATGAGAATTGCAATATCCATAAGAATAAAATCCCTGATTGAAATTTCCACTGAATATGCCATTATGATATTCAGTGGAAATCATTGTGATATTCAATGATAATTTCAACAAGAGATGTAGGTGGTGTTGACTAGTGTCATGTGATTTTGCCACACATACACAATCCCCTTTGATTTATGCATTGTCAAATATTTCACTATGGAAGGTTGACTGGAGTTGAAGCAATTGTATTGAAATGTCTGGTGATTTAACATTGAAATAACAAAAGAAGAGTTATATATGTAATAACCAGTTTATAATCTCACAAAGAATAGGTAGATTGGTTGTGGTTCAACAAAAGAATGAAAATATACACACAAAAAGGTTTTCCCCTGATACCAATTTTGAAAATTTCCTTATATATTACACATTTATTATTACCATATTTTCAAAGATGAAGATTCTGGAATTTTACATATGGATTTTATAAGAAATAATGTTTATACAGCAGTGTTATTTAGAGGGTGTGTTGCAAATTCCATTACTTGGATTAAAAAAAATACTAAATTTTCAAAAACAAAACAGTTCCAAGATCAATTATGGAAACAGTAGTATTCTATATGGCTATACAAAACAATAGGTTTCTTTGGGAAATGGAATATCTAGGCAACATCACTATCATGTATACAACTATATGACTAAAGTAATATAACAAGCAACTTGAAAATGGTAAATACATACATTCATACTTTAATATTTTATAATATATGATGATAGAAATGAACATTGTGCATATGACGGGACATTCTCAGCCTGACCCACTTTCTAAAATCTGACCAAACTTCAAATTTTTGGTGGGGAAAGGCCAAAAACCTTTCACCATCCCCCCCATACAAACAAAACATAAAACAAATTGAACAATCAATGCTGATTAAACTTATCAATGATTTGTAAAACTTCTAACCAATGCACAATTACATATTTGCATGCATATACACACAAACTGTGTTTATACTAGTCAGTAAAATGGCTCATACATGAATATAAATTTATATTTAAGAAGTTATAGAAATAAAGAGAAAATATAGTAGTCATGTGCACCCATAAATATGTATTATTCACACCTGGAGCTGATTCTCATATATGAAATTATCTCCCTCACTCATAAAACCATGCATCTCTACTTGATTTCTTTTATACTTTCAACTTTTCTGGAATTTTAAAAAATATTTTTTTATGAGCAAGTGAAATTACTTTTAGTTTTTTTCTTTTATCAAGAGACTAACAGAAGACTTTCTAAAGTTTTGATTTTGTAGCTTTCAAAGAAAATGATTTTATCATGACCAGCTGCACTGTCTTCTATAAATATTGGAATTAAATCTGTACCTTATATTTAGCTCAACTGAATCTCATAGTTGCTTTTAATCTATGCTAGATCCAGATGGTTAATATTTTTAAATATGAAATGACTCAAATTAATTTAGGAGATTTGTGTATTGTTTACTAATATGCTAATATCTAACAGATGTCATTTTCTGCAACAGACATTGAATCTGAAACCTAGTGGCAAGCTACCACAAAGTATAAATATTTCCTCACTATAGAACTTAACATTAATCATGGAAACAATCAGAAAATGCCATTCAAAGTGTACATTAAAGCAACACACACCTATTATATTTATAAGATTAACATCACCAGTCTTAAAATTAAATTCAAAAGAAATTTGTATAAGCTTTTTGAAATGAAAACAAGTCTCATTATTGATTTGTCTTCATAGATTTAGATGTCATCACATCTCAATAATGGGAAAATATATATATATATATATATATATATTTATTACACACACACACACACACACACATCAGGATACCTAATATCTACCATATGCTATGTATGGTTATTTATAAAAATGACAAATTGTATATACAAACTATTAAAGTAGAAAATGTATATAAATTAGGTGATTGGTAGAAAATTATAATTACATACAAAGCAAAAAATTATTAATAACCAAATTATTAATAATTTCAAAAATAAGTACAATATGTATAATAAATAAATACATAATACTAACAAAAAGAGTTATTCAATATTAAGTTTGTACTATACTCATCTTGAAATAAAATCCTTTTTTTCCCCCCCTTTAAATCATTGATTTTCCATGGGCGATACTGCTAGCTAAATTGCTATGAACTTTATTTGAGAAATAAAGAACAACCCTATTTTTAAAATATGCACAAAAATAAGTTTTTATAACAAGTACTGTTTGATGCACATTGTGTGCATCAAATATGAATTATATATATATATATATATATATATATATATATAAAAAGATGTATAATGTCAATTAAAATTGATATAAAAAAAAAATAATTAAAACAAATCATTCTATGTACTGAAATAATTTTGTATTTTCATAAAACCTATTAAGAGTATTAATGTATACAGACATTACAAGTAACTAAATATGAATTTACATTTTGGCAGTTTCCACTTAGTGGTATCTGATAACAAAAAAAATCCTCCTGTTGTGACTTTCTTACTTGGCTTATATCCAACTATACTCAGGAGAAAAAGAAATGATCTGCTGACTTGAATAAAAAAAAAAAATTAAAATTAAAATATGAATAATGTAAACTACGTTAATGTTAAGCTCCAACACCTTACAAGTCTGCATTAAAATATGCTTCTTGTGTAGAAAATGTAAGTATACTACATACCACTAAATAAGGAGTGTTTTTGCTTGAAAGTTACACTCCAACAGTTAGGTATCTTAATCTATTTGAAAGACAAGGCAGTAGTTAAGAAGCAATTTATGTCAATACAAGCTTAGCCATGCATGACAGTGAGTGTTAACAAAATATCAATGAGTAGTTTTCAAACAAATGTGCCAAGTTTGTTTTTTTTATTATGTGAAGTATATGTTTTGTTGTAAAAGAATGTTTTTCACCATACAAGTTTCATTTGTTTCACTTTCTTACCTACAACTGAAAAATAAATATGATTTAATTTTCATCTGTCTATAATGTAATCTGCCATCTTTATTTTTACTGATATGATCTGATATCTAAATACAATTTCTGTTAGACTTATTTGATTCTTTTCTCTGAAAAAATATTTTTAAAAATACAATATTTTTTTTAATTAGAGACAACTTAAATATTGATCATGCATGTGTGGCTACACACAATTTATTTAATGATTAAGGTTAATATATTATCATCAGCTGGTAGCTTTATTTTAACAAAATAACATTTAATGATGAAAAAGAAAATATACATGTGGAACTGATAACTGACTTATTTTTAATCTTGATAAATCCTCTTTCCTTCCATTTATTCTACAACTAAAATAGAATATCTACTCAATTATATGTAGTTGGCAAATAGACAATACTGTTGGCAAGCAATATTTTTAGCAAATCCTCATTACTAACATTTTTTTAATAAATTAAATAGAAAATTTACAATAAATTTTAAACCTAGTCACTTCACCTCCACTCTTTCTTTTTTGTTGGCAAGTCTTACCCAGATGCTTGCCACCAATACCCACTTGTCAGTCATGTTCTATTAATAAACAGTCAAAACACAAAACCCTTCTGATAGCATATATCTCAAGTAACTAAAGGTATTTTCTCATTTAGCTCCCATAGGTAAATAAATAACATCACAATTCAAGCATGAAATGAATTAACAATAAACTAGAGAATTTTTCACTTAATAGTGGAAAGTATTTTGCATCACCAAATTACTAATACTTATAAACATTCTATCATAACAGTTTCCTTTATAAAAATATAGAGAATTATAAAAATTCAAAATAATCTTTTAAATATACACAAGACTGGATCATGCAAGATCTAAATGCCAAAGTAAGGAACTAAATGGTGAAATATTTGGTAAATTCAGACTAGAAACTTGTAATGAACACAGAAAAATGAGTCCAATCGTTCATGGTGAACAAACAGGTAGTAATCAACACAGAGTTTCAAGAACACCCAAGATGTATATGGACAAAGAGAAGCCTAGAAAGATAAATGAAGAACCAAATTGACTACATAATGAGCAATAAATGATTTGGGAAAGCAGTTTTACACTGTAAAATATACCCAAGTACCAACTGTGAGAGAGAGAGAGCAACTACCTTCCACTATGTAATCTTAGAATGAAATTATGGAAATTGAATGAAACCAAGGCATCACTCAAATTGCAATATATAACAGACTCCTCAATAGCTTAAATTTGAAGACGTATATGAATAATGTTAAAAGCAGATACAATGAATTAAATGAGAATGGAAATTCAAAGTGGAACACATTAAGAGAATCTTTAGCAATATCAGCAAACATGATCATCCCAAAGAAAACTAGACAAAAAAAAAAAAGAAAAGAAAAAAAAAGCAGTATAACAGATGAAATTCTCAACATGAAACAATGCCAAAGTATGAGACAGAATATGGGACATTACACAAAGAAAATGGGAAAAAATGCAGACATCCAAGAGGAATGGCTTAACAAAAAGTTTTCAAAATAGAAAGTATTACAGATGCATAAAAGAATAAGAGCTAACAGGACAAGAGACATGCTCATTAACATGATGCATAACTCCAAGGCTGGAACATTGATAATAGAGAAAGGAAAAATACTTCAGTGATAGAATGAATACATTAGAGAACTCTTCCACAATGGAAGAGGACACCCTGTAATATAAAGAAATATTGAATGACCAGAAATATTCAAATTTGAAGTGAAATTAACTCTGACCAAACTGAACAGAAACAAAGCAGGACCAGATGGAATTGTAAGATGAAAGCAGTTTTAGATGTTTTCAGCATTGACAAAATTACAGACATAATAAATGAAAATATATAACAATGGTGATATACTGGAAGACCTAAGAAGACAGATGCAAATGAATGCATACTCCATTAGACAATCAGCCTAATGAGCCACATAACAAAACTTATCCAAATTCTGATGAATGGTGCATGCAGCAAAATTAGACCCGAAACTGGACAAAAACAGTGCAAACACCGAGACAAAGAATGTGCTATTCATACTCAGAATGATATCAGAAAGAGCAATACAAATACAAAAGGATGTATATGTGTGTGTTTTATGGATTATGCAAAAGTGTTTGATAAAGTATGTTACAAAAAACTGTTGGAAATGCTTGGTAATCTTGATTTATTTGGGAAGTATATTAGAATTATCCAGAATTTCTACTGAGAGCAAACTGCCTATATATGGATAAAAAATGAATTCAGTAAATACACAAAAATAGAAAGGAGCATAAAACAAGGATGTATCTTCTCATCAAACTTATTCAACCTTTACAGTGAAGCAATCCTGAGAGAATTCAAAGTCCTACCAGGATTCATTATTGGCAGAGAGCAAACCAAATGCAAAAATGTCTATTATTCAAATTAATTAGTTTAAAATTATGAAAAAGCAGAGAAAAAAGCCTAAATTTTAAAATGAAAATATACTGTTTCTATAAATCATTATTTCAGATTATACCCAACCAAGAACATGATCAGCTAACCTACCAGCCAAATTTTCTTTTCATTTATCAGATAGTACCAATCAATATTTGAGCCATTTGTACATTAGACACAAGGAATAAGTATGCTTCCAGATCATAAAAACTGATTTTATATTTGGACTTTTGACTGTTAAAAGAACCCTTTAAAAAGATAAAAACAGCAAAATATTCCATTTCCTCACATACAACATATCACTGCATATCACAGGAAGAGAAGTTCAACACACAACTGAGAGTGGAATTGATATGGTCTAGTGTATTGATTTTACACAGAACAGGCACAAAAAAGAAAATATTACAACAGAGATTAGAATATATTAAGTTATACTAAAGATTCAAGAAAGGAGACATTAAGGCTTTCTACCATGGAGAAAAAAAAAGATTATTATTCAAGTCAAAAGTTGAAAAATAATATCAGAGGTACAAGCAAGGCTAGCAATATTCAAAGATCAAAGATAAATTTTTTGTTCATTTAATAGAATTTTTCAAGTTAATGGAACATTTCTTTGGTAATTATGGCAAGTTATCAAAATGGAAAGTACAAAATATGTAAAGCCAAAATAAGAAGATAACCAATTAAAGGGTTTTAATTCATTAATATTAATCATGCTGTATGTGACTTCATTTGCTGGACAAAATGTTTATCCTGTCACTGAAGGTGACTGATCTCTGAATATGAATTTCACAGATGTATTGCCATATCCTGCTATGGCAGCAGAAAATACCTTTATGAAATTAACAATAAGGTTACTGCAATTGAGAGGCCTTGAAAAAGAATGCAGTGAAAAGGGAAGTAATATTAATAATGCAGAGCACTAAAGGTTAAAAAAAAGTATGTTAAAAATAACTTGCAGAAATTTAATATAGAAACTAAAGAGTAAATAAAGTAAAAATCTGATTCAAAACTAATCATATTGTTATGAGTATGTGCCAAACGAAATTTTAATGTCATGTTACTTCAGAATGTAAGTGATCATGACTCACCACTGCTTCCTTTTCTTTATAATCTGGGAATTTCTATGACTTTCTGGTAAATATATTAGTGTTTTCCTGTTGTCTTTGCCATGATTATGAATTCAGACTTTTTTTCTTAGACAGGTTACCACTCAAGTCTAGAAAACCCAATCTGTCCTGCTATTTAACCCATAGATGGGGAAAAGAACTGGCTCCATGCCTTTCCCAAAAGAATTAATATGAAAGTAAATGCGACAGATTAGGCCAGAATTTGAACTCAGTTTGCTGATTTCACTTTCTACACATATCTGTTATACTACCTTCACATACTTGTATCTTAAATACAAAAATATCATAGAAGAGAATAATATGTTAATAATGCAGTACAAAATCATTTTTCTACTCCTTGCCTAATATAAAGCATATGCAAATAAAATTACAGCTAATTCTGCAAATTAAATGCTTTCATGAAATTATCTATTACTTTTTAAAATTATTTTAAATACAAATATTTAAAAATAATGATCATTCCTTTCCTTTAATATTTTTTCTACTCAAAACAAAAAGGTTAATTGTGAATGTTATTAAAACAGATAACAAAATAAAGCTAGAATTTTAGTATTTTTTATCATCAATATTTTATGAAAATTATTTTGTTGGAATGAAAATATAACTATTCTATTCTACAATCAGGTAGTTTGTCCATGTTATTGACACTCTTGCAGTACATTTCATAGACTAAACTGGGAATTGAAATTACTGAAAGATGAGTTCATTTACATTAATTACTTGACAGATGTAAATTAGGGAGTCAGAAAAGAGAAACAAACTCATTACATTGATGTAGAGAGAAAGCTAAGGGATATATCATCCATTTAACAGAGGAAGCTGCTGTTGGTTGGATACAAAGAAGCCGGTATGACAATGTTCCAAGGATAGAGAAACCTTATTTCGATTAAATATTAATTTAAAAAAGCAAACTCTTCAAATTTAATTAAAATGGAAAACCTGAAGCTTCACCATTTCCCAACTAAGTGCATTTAATGAAGCAATTTGTGGGGGAAAAAAAAAAAAAAAACTTCAAGTTAGCGTATTTCAAAATTTAAAATTCACAAAATCCTAAGACTTCAAACCTTTCACCAAGTAGGTGAGATTTAATAAAAAATAGCAAATTAAAAAAGTAAAGAAATTACTATTAAACAAAATAAAAAAAAAATTAATCATTATCTCAGACAGTTTTATACCAAGTGTTGAAAATTTTATGTAATTCCAAATAAAGCTTTATTTTCTAACAATTTAAAATATGAAATTTCCTGACATCAGTAAAATGAACACCATTAAGAAATTATTTTTGTGGTAAAAGAATTATGACAACTAAATGTTTAAGATTAGATTTATAGACTGCAGTGTAAAAAGATCAATAGATTCATTGATACTGAACAAAATATTTAAATGCGTGATCTTTAAACTCAGAAAACGTAACAAGCATTCTAACTGAATAAATTAAAACATTTTAAGTTATGAGTAACGTTTCAATTAAGCTTATATATAAAATTAAACATCTAACACAGTGTACTTATGCATGTAAATGAAAGAATTAAAAATGTCATCTGAGAATTTTTAAAACACATTTATTCAAACTTATCGAAACACAGTCAAGCATTTTCTAATGTTCTTCTATTCTACAAAATATTACTTTCAAAATTTACACTTCACATTAACGAACAGGAAACCAATGAATAATCTGCTATCAAGATTTGAAACCTATTTCCAGTCAAGACATTGAAATCAGATATTTTTGAGTGGTTCAAAAACGATATTTTTAACTGCAATATCAACACAAAGAACAAACAGTTTGAAAAATAGCTATCATGAAAAACCCTAAAATCCTCACAACAATGATGTGTGTAATTTATAAGAGAACAGAGACACCAATTATATTGATAACATTAGAAATCAGAGCTGATTTGATACTGAGCAAAATCGCCTTTCATCTGGTATCTTACTTATAAAACGCAGATTGTGTGTGTGTGTCTGTACGTTTATATATTGGATCGGATTTCCTACATTTTTCAACCGAATTCAACAAAACTTCACAGGACTGCGTAAAATTAACTTGCAGTGGTTCTGACAGTGCCAAAAATGGGAAAAACAATTGTTTTTGCATGAAATCAATTTGAAAACACAATAAAACACGATTCTGTCACCAGAATGAAAGGGGAACAACTCATATTGAGGTATACTTATTATAAAACCCAGGTTGTGTGTGTGTGTTCGTTTATATATGGGATCAAATTTCCTACATTTTTCAACCGATTTCAACAAAACTTCACTTTTTTTTGGCAGGTAGTGTTATTGTCTTGCACACTTTTTTTCTTTATTTTTACATTCAGAATGCTTTAAAAATTCCATTTACAAGACAATTGTTTATAAAATTCTATTCAATCGATAGACTCATAACAAATGAAAACAATGTTTTTGTTTGAATTTGGGTTTGACCAATTCGTAAAAAAAACAAAAAAACAAAAAAAAAAAACTAATTAAGACATGAGTGTCAACCTTAAACAATAATCTTTGTCAATTTTATTTTTCAGTCTTTATGATGGTCGATACTTGATCTATCTCTTACTCAACTGTTACATCCCCGGGCAACGCCGGGCTCTACTGCTAGTCTATACTAAAATCTGTGTTATAAATTAGTCACAATGAGGAATATAAAATCCATTAAATGACGACTTTTATTGCCTTGTCAAGATTGAACAAGTCACTGTCAGCAAGTAAAAACAAAACTACAAAAAGAATCTCTTAATGATGTTCAGTTCTGTTTATTGGAAATAGTGTAATGTCAAAGCAAATTTCATTCAAAGAACAAAGCAAAACCTATTGTAAAATATAAAACAAGAAGTGAATCTTGTGATATGATAAAACAAAAATATAGACATAATTAAATATACTGGCCTTGACTATGCCCCATTAGAAATTTGTTTAGTAAATGAGATTTTCTAAGAAAAGTGAATATCATTACCATTAAGAAACTTCTGAATAATATTATTTATCAAATATTAACAATCATGTCCTCTAAAATAAATAAATGAATAACAATAAGGCCTAAAACCATTTAGAATTTTTTGGTATTAAAAGAAAAAAAAGAAAAGAAAAAGAATTGTTTCTTATTCTATTATCATGGCATTTCCATATGTTCAATTGCTTGCCCTGGTTATAAAATAATTTGCCACATTGTTGCGGTACAGAATAAAACCTCAAACCCTCCAGTCATCAGCCACTACCCAGTTAATTAACCAAACTTCAAGGTAAATGATCTAATATTTGATACAGGAATAAAATGAAATAATCTACAGAAACTATTAACAAATTTCCACTTAACCTGTCTTAATGAAATGCTGTAAAATCTGCAGAAGCATTTATAAAATGCAAATATAAGCCACCTGTTCAGTAAAACTTAAAAGTAATTAAAATGGGAAACAATGAGTAAATTTGATAAAGATTTATTTGGATAAGCAATAAACAGCAAAGTGTTGTTAGAGTAAAAGAACAGATGTTATTAGAATAATTACAAAAAGATGCTAATGTCAACTCTTTGTTAATAAAAAAAAAAAAATCTCACCAGTATTAATTCTATGATAAGAAACTGTAGATTTTCTAAAAGATGATTTTTTTTGCTTGACTGTCCTCAAAAGTTTGCATTAAGTACGGTCATGAATACATCTATGGAGTTAAATCACAGCTGAATAAAATGACACTGTACATTAAAGTAGAACTGTCATTCCCTGTTTTGACATATTAGGAGGTAACATATGTTAGGTTTCATTTTTTTTTTTTTAAAGTCAACATTTTTTCTTTATAAACAATGTGATAACTTCATAGTTAGAACGGAATTTCAATCAGTTAGGTAGATAATTCAATGTTTATAACAAGTTAATAGAAGATAATTTAAAAAATAAAAATAATGTTTAAAGAATGATGCTTTAATATTAACATCATCTTCGGTTTCATTACAATGTTTTGGCTGCTGTAATATCTGGCATTCTTTAGATAGCTGTTGTATTCAGTAACATTTAGGAAATTTTGAAATGCAGCCTTTATTTTGTGCTAAGAGATACATTGTTCTCATTCAAAGCTTACTGCTAAGTTTGGTATTCTTATTAAGGATATAAAACCACTTAAGATTCCTCTGTAAATGTAAAGATTTTAAGCTAATTCCAGGGGCTTAAAGATCAGAAGATCTGTGAACAAAATGCCAAGAGGACAGAATTGGATAGACCCAATTCAAAGAGAATTATTCATAGCTGATGGATAAAACATCTACAAGAAGTATTCAACAATTTAAAAGAAACATCCTTGACCGAGTAACAATGAACATAGACCAAATTCAAATCCAAGAAACCATTAAAATTTGAAACAATCAAGGCATGCCAGGAACAAAAACGCCACATGATGCAAGTATAAAAAATGGATACTAGCATTAAAATAGTTGTCAATCCAAGAAAATGTCAGTTATGTATGTCTGAAGAATTACTGATACACTGTATCAACTTCATTACTACCATAAAGATGCTCATACAACAAATAGATGAAAATGAAATAAGTGTTACAGGATGTCAGAACGGCACAAAATGAATGGCTAAAACCCTCCAGGTTGACAATATAATCATGCATTCAACAGATACAAGCAGCTCAACCATTGTCATAGACAAATTTAAATATTAAATAAATAAGCCTAATTGAACACAGTAAATATTGCAAAGTGAAGAAGGATCCAATACCCAAAATAGAAAGGATGACATTGCAGATTTTGACCTAAGACCAGAGATCACTTATCCAGAAATGAGTATAGGCAACTAAACCAACATTACCAAGTTACCACAAATGTACATTTTCCCAAATCCACAAAGGTTTTCCACGATAGCTCAGTGTCACTTGCCAAGATTCAGCATGCAACTAATTGAATTGATTTTTGGGAGATAGGTTCAGTCCACTGTCAGGCAAATTTCCATTCTATGTAAAGAACTTAACCCATATTGTGAAAATAAATAAAAACCCTGTCCTGGAAGCAGCAAGCCTACATGCAGATGGAGAAGAAAGATAAGTTAGTCGTCTTTGAGGTGCAAATTGTACAAATTATGAGTTCACTATATTTACATTTAAAGAGAGATCATCCATAGCCTACAGCAACAAGTAAAACTCTTGACAATCTAGGCACTTAACAAAAGCTTATATTCTAAAAAAATAACTGATGTGCATTATCCATCAACAGATGTCTACATCTAAAAGACAAGAATAAAAACAGCAACAGTAGTAGTGAAACCCAAATTCTTTAGTAATAGATGCTTTTCTTTTACATCCCAAATTTTTATCTATAAAATTAGGAACCAGTTCTCTTTCATCTCATCTTATTCTCTATTAACCATTACCTCAATGTGAAATGATTAGTGAATAAGGCAAACAAGGAAAGTGAAAGAGGAAAAGAAAGTAGGAACAACGCCATATCTGTCTGTGTGTCATATATACACTACAGTTCAAAAGTTTGAAGCCCTGCCAGAATTAGCATAGGATGAACTTTATAGAAGTGAAAAAAAAAAAATAAAAAATAAAAAAAAATAAAAAATGAAAAAGAGCTCTTAGAGTCATTGAAAAAAGAATGGAATCAATTATCAAACTTATATTTAAAAAATTTTGCAATGAATGTCAAAAACTTGTGCTGCAGTAATCAAGGCTAAAGGAGGATATTTTGATGAGAGCAAAATTTAATCATAAAATTTCAAATAAAAAATCATGTCTTACTTTTTTCTAACAATGTATAATAATTTCCTCTAATTTAAAGTATAACTACTTTTGGAGCCAATTTAAAAAATTGGCTGGGGTTACCTCAAACTGTATATGTGTGTATATATATATATATATATATATATATATACATACATACATACACTGAGTGCTAGTGTTAATAAAATAGTGCTTAATGTATAAAAACAGCTATAATTTATATTAATAAATACACACTGGTAGCACAATGTAATCATCAGGTGCTGAATGAAAACAGTTTTCAATCAGCACCTGTATGAAACTCAATTGTGCTACTGGTGAGGATAAAAAAATATAGATAGATAGAGAGAGAAAGAGAGATAGTTGGTACAAAAACAAGAATTCAAATTCTGGTACAAATTGATGTGTATTGTCAGTATACTGAAAATGTTTACCTTTTTCTTGGCTATGATAACTGAGTGACATTTTTGCATTGTCAAATGGGAGTTGATTTATTCTTTGTTCTTTTTTGTTTATTCAATAAATGCACTGAGCCCTGCTCATGGATATCAAAATTCTTTTTTCCTGCATTCAATCTGAGCTTAACATTGCAAAAGTAAATTTGCTCATTAGAGAAGCAGAGCAGTAATAAAAAAAAAATTAGAAAAATCCCTTGGAAGGTCAACAGATGTTAAAGAAAGCAACAGTTGATAACAATATATTATCTTAGAAAAACTATCCTCACAAAATATGTGGTACACTCCACTCATGGATGCCTACTGCATCAATGTACTTCCATTGTGTCCAGGGAAGCAACACACACCTGATTCATAGGTTCAGCCCACTTTTTGACCATATTAAGCCACCTTTGGGGGCACACAGGTCATCTTGTCTGCCAATTTTTGGTTTGACACAACCAGCACCAAGTTGACAGATAACTTGTATTCTTGGATCAGCTCCTTCATTGTGTTCAACCTTTGTTGCACTAGCATCTCACTCGCTGCTTTGGTATATACCCTAGCTCTGCTCGTGAAGGTGTCAAACAGCCGGTGATACATACACAAGGAATCAATTTTTATGTACAAATACTGCTTGCCACTGGAGGGCCTTTGATTACAGCATCCAACCCAATCACATTGATATATTAGGTGTTGTTTATTGGCCAAAGCCAGCATGCATCTTCCAATCTTGCATCATTTTTTTCCAACAAACCTCTTGTTACTAGGGAGCTTGCATTGACCCATATGTTAATTTCAGATCCATTCACACACCAGTCGCCTCAGGCAAATCTTTGTCACACTGTCCACAGTTTCTTTCACCATCTGCTTGAGGAGGATATCATCAACTTGGTCATCCCATCCCTTGATGACTGCATTTGCCCACTGCTTAATGGACTACATACAGACATATACACACTGGGAAATGTTCCTCCCACTTCCCACACAGTGAGAAGACATTCTGCCAAGTCATGACATCAGGGACATCTGGGATCATGCTTCCCCCATGTCCATCACAGAGTGTTATGCATCCAGTCTGAGCACATGAGCTCGAGCCTTCAAGTTTTTTGGGTCGTCACTCAGTCAATTTTGCCTTGATATGTTCTACAGACATGATGCTTTCAATAACATACACCTCATCAATGGATGCTGACGTCACTCTTCCAACTGACTCCTGATGTGACCATGGTGAAACCACTAGTTCATGACTAGAAGTGCTATATTGAAGCTGTATCCCAACTGCGTTAGGCAGGCTTGTTTCCCTTCGATTGTCATATGACCACTGACTCATGGACATTTACTTGAAGATCTGCTTTTCACTAGTCAAGTATGACCACATTTGCCCCTAGTTGGTGCCACTCACAGTTTGGCCATACAAATGTCTGCATTTGCAGTGAATGTATCAACATATTCGTTGAGCTCATGATAGTCCATCTGGGTGCATCTTCCCTTTGTTGTGCTGCATGACGGCTATTAATGGCACTAAGCCCTTAAGTGGCCTTAGTCTTTTTTCAGGGTGAGGTATTAGCCAGCCATTGATGATCCATGTTTAGAGTTCTTGTTCATAAGCATCTCTAACATCCTTGGAAATGGGTCTACTCCAACATCCTGTCTCATAAATGAGACATGTGACACCTGCTGTCTACATTCAATTTTGCAGTCAGATATTTTGCTAGTGGTTGAATTCCAAAGTTTTGTTGGCCAATATGGATTGCTGCACATGTTGGTGTTTCTTTGCTGCAGAACCACATAATTCCAGTCTGTGTGATATTGATGCTGTTATAGTGTCGATTCTGTGAAGCAAATCAAACCCTAGTGGTATATCTCACACCATGAGGACTTCAACCTTGGCTGAGTTGCCACTATCCGTGCAGTTATTAATGGTTCCAACATCACAGCATGCCTGCATTCTGCCACTGATTGTCTTCATATCCATATGCTTCCCAGTCCATGACAGGCATCACTCTGCACAAAAAAAAAAATCAATCTAGAAAAGCCAGTGTCAATGAAAGCTGAATATCATTCCCATCAGCCAATATGCAGCACTGCATTTACATCTGGGCAGGGAATGAGACTGGCATTGATGTTTGTTCCCCTGACCAATTTCCCATGCATTTCTGCGATATATGGCCTAGTTTGTCCCCTTATGGACTCCCACTTTGCCCAGCTGGTTGACTCAAACAATTTTTAGCCAGGTGATTAGCACCACCATATCTGTGGCAGATGATATCACCATGGATCATTGGTGAAAGATGAATCTATACCCCATTGCTCAGGCTTTGCAGCTACTACAATCATCCTTCAGTATGGCTCTAGCTCACTAACAGCTGGTTGACATTCAGTGCATCCATTCAAGAGGAAGTGTGAAGCAGCTGCCTGATGTGCTCAGGCAACCATGCTACAATTGCATATACAAGTCAGACATCCCACTGCACAAGGTTGACAACGTGTAGAGGTCTGCCAAGTAGACATCCAGAGATTCATACAAATTCAAATGTCCCTGATATGGCCTACATTCTTCCTTTCTAACACAGCAAACATACCTCCTATCAATCAGAGTGGCAAAACACTAGCAATGTCCTTCACGCCACACAGATCAGTCCAACCTTTTCAAACCATTTAACAATAGAAACCCTGGTCTGAACCATCAAATTCAGGGATTAGCCTCATGTCGAACTTGCCACCCACCATGAGTGCCTAACAGTTTGTTGTAAAATAAGGCAAGGGTATGGAGTAACAGACAGAGAAATGAAAGGAAACAAAACCGAGTGATGACTCAAAAACCACAGCACAGCAGGTGGAACAACTTCTGGAACAAAAAGTGCCAAGGGAACATCTTCACAAGACACCAAGTATCACCAACTGCCCACTGCTGGTTTTCCCATCACTTTTATTGACATGAGAGTTGAGAAAAACCCGGATCTGCACATGTTACAGAGAGGCCTACATTTGAACATGCAAAGCTGTTCTACTGCTAACAGGGAAAACCAGCTTTGACAGACATGTCCACAGGCAAATTGAAGCATCTTTTACATCTGTACTTACACACATTCACCACAGTTTTTGACATGTGCACATCATCTATTCAAAGTAAATATTAATATATTAACATTCAAGGGGCAAATAGTATAATAGTAAATAGTACATTTAGACTAAGAAAAAATTAGAATATTGATATTCAGACTAATTTAAATTCAGATGTTGATAGGGAATGGTGAAATTAACATAAAATATTCCAATTCTGATAGCTTTAAAAATGCTCTTGTGCATTGAGTTAGTCTCCTATTTTAGAAATTTGTAATAGTCACTGATCACATTTGGATTGAACCAGCTTTGATAACTATTCTATCCCAGATGCACCCTGATAGAACCTCTCACCATACTTATCATTTAGGGTACCCAGATTCATTTTTGGAGAGTGTATCAAGATATCTGGCATCCCATTCTTTATTAGGCTGCAAGTATATTGTTTATTAAATCAGCATATTTTTTTCAGTTCCCTGAGGCCTAAAAAAGTCATGTACAACTAGCATTAATCAATTGCATACTGCCATCTCAAATAATACTATTAATATAATATTTACCTTTAACAAATATGCTAGGCATTTACCTCAAAACCCTAATGTATTAGGATATTTCGGGTATGTATTCAGAATAGGTGTACTTAACTGTAGGCTTGCAAGCAAACATTTGGCATTTTTGAAACATTTCCCAAGTGATATATGCTAGATCTAGTTTGAAAGTAGACATTCTCAAGATTTCAGAACTGGTTTAACTTTGTCCTAATTCCAAGTATTTGTCAAGTTTAATTATTTAATTTTTCGATGATCAGTTTTCATACTTGCTTTTTCTGCCTTTTTTTGCTAGGAATGTCATTAGAATCTTGTTGAAGTGAATATTATAAGTGACTGACAAGTTTAACTTGACAATCTTAAAAATAACCTATCATGTGGGTTTTGAAGCCCTACTACCCAAAATTCAGTCAAATTAACAATTTTCTTCCCATACTTTGCCTACTTTCCCCCCCCCCCATCTGACCCCATCCAATTTTGAATATCATTAACAAAAATGCTCAGAAGAACATTTATCTTCTTTTATTATAAGTTCCCAGATAATAAAACAATTTAAATCTGCAAAATGTTAAAAATCATCCCCTGAAAGATATTTAAAACGTAGCCAGTTCTTTTAGATGTTAAATTGATCATTACACATTTTTGGTACCAAATACAATTTTTCAACATATCTTCCCTTGTATTAGAAAAATCATGATTTAAGAAATCTCAAAAAGGTACAGTGAAGTAATGGATAGTGGCTCAGATTCAGGAATCAGAGAACTGAGTTCAAATTTCAGTCAAATCCATTACATTCACTTACATGCTAATACCCTTGGGAAAGGTATGAATCCTTTTCTTCTCCCCCCAGCTATAGGTAAATAGCTGGACAGACCAGGTTCTATAGCCTTGGATGGCAACTGGTCTACCATAGAAAGAAATAGCAACCTACTGCGAGAAAAAAAAAATCTGCCTCATCAGTCATGTATCGAAAGATGGATGATTGCCTAAGCATGTATCATGCATGGCACATAACTGACTGAAACGAGTTAAATATAAAATTTAAGCTCTTTTTGGAAACTTTACCTCTTTACTGCAAACCAGGGTTTCTAGACCTAAACCCCTATTTTTCAATTAGAAAAATGAAGGTTTTGTTTTAACCTACCTCTTAAGTACAAATAACCTTAATCCAGTTCTGTAATTGAACTGAAAATCATTCAGGGGTTTCAAAAATCACAAATGTCCACTTGTTTGTTTGCATTGTGCAATCCCACTGTGCTCTATTTAGTCAAGTACAGCATGATATACAATGTTCGAAGAGAAAGAAAATGGAAATATTCCCTAATAACAATTTAAATATCAATGACAAAAAAAATAGTTCAAATAAACAGAATGTTAATTTTCTTTAAACCAATGAATTGGTCAATCTGACTGTTTTACAACAATAATTTTCAAGACAACACAATAAATACTGCCATTTTATATAGTGGGAAAAAGTATTCCTATAATTAGGCCGTGTCAGTACCTGTGGATTAATTCTTTTTCTTATAGTAATAATGAATGTAAAAGGAAATCAAGTATTATATTTTATGTGGAGAGGGAGGAAAACAAGTACATGAATATGAAATAAAAAAATTATCATTGTAAACTAATCCAATCAAAATAGAGTGATGTCTGCTAATATGAATTTATCATGCCATGTCAGTAGAAGAAATAATTGAAACCAAAAATCAGCATTTGTCAACAATGCATACTTGATTTATCTCTTATTTTCATTTATTTCAGGGCATTATAATAATTTTACAATCATTTTTATCAATCATTCACATGAATTTAAGTCATAAATTAAATAACATTTGATTTAAATGAAATATTTTCTAAATAAACACAATTATGTAAAGGCATTAAGAGTGGCATTTTCCATTAGAAATTTACTGCAAGCAAAATCATTGAAGATTTTGAAAATGTTAATTTTTTTTCTTGTTTCTTTGACAGTTAAATTGGATGCATAAGGTGTACTCACCACATCGAGATTTTCTTTCTCTTTAAAAGGAAAATATATTGTTGGCATAAATAAGAGAATAGTTTTTTGAGGTAATGCTGAATAAATGATTTACAAAATCATCAAAAAGTAATATTAATAGATGATTGAGCAGAGTTTCCCCATTTATGAAGATGGAGTATGAAGTATATTGGGCTTCTAATGATGAAGTGCAATAAAAACGTTTACTAAAGACAAACTTAATTTGTTGTATGATACTGCAATATTTAAAGTAATAGGCAACACAAGCACTGCAATTTTTTTTTTATTTATTTATATTTTTTAAAATGGTGGGGATTCAAAATATACATCAACCATTTTAAATTTACTGTAGATCTTCCATTTCATCATAATCAAAACTGCTTATAACTCCAAAGAAAATATCACTCTTCTGAAGTTTCATTTATATATATATATATATATATATATATATATATATATATATATATATATATATATATATATGATTAATAACAACTAGTTAGCAACTTGGAACTGGATATTTTAGATGAAGAGAAAAATCTAATCTTTACCAATATACAATCTTGCAGTTATATAAGGGTAAAAAAGTTTTTAAAAGCTGAAATTGACACTTAAAACTTCCAGTATCTGATGTGTGTGAAATAAAGTAATCAATGTACAACTTCAAGAGTATTGATTAAAGACAAACTGGTCAAAGTGTAAAAATATTGTTTATGATACTCTCATTAATGAATAATTATAATGCTGGAAACTAAACTAATGCAAATTACATTATTTCCTTGAACATTTTTTTTTTTTTTTTTTACATTTTTTCCTTATTTTTTTTCCTTTGTTTATTCTAGCCATCGTAAGAAAATATCTCAGTGTTTTTCTCTTAAAGATAATTTTCAGAGCATAAGCTTTTAAATACTTTACATTTCTACTTAAATATTTAGCACAGTGATAAGAGTAATGGACCGAAATGTATTGACGAGAGTTGCTTTTACAAACTAAAGAGAAGAAAAAAAATCAAAAGCAGAGCAAAACAAGTCTAGCATTTAGCAAAACAAGAGCTAAATCTTATTTTTTTAAATATACAATCATAAATCCAACAATCAAAGTCAATTTAAAGAAAATGCTTTTCCAGGATTCCATCAGTAAATTAAATATTTAATATAATAGCTCTCAACAAGAGCAAATGTATATCTGATAGCAACACGTGTATATTTGTTGTACCAAGTGGAAATCAGTGCTTAAATGTCGTAGAAAAAGATCTTGGGAGGGAAAATTGCCACAGAGCCATGTACTGACTGACTGCATTATTCCTCCATGTAGACTCATAGCATATCAAGATCCAACACATTATTGATTACAAAATCAGAAATAGCTGCTCATCTATGACCATAATAAGAAACATAGCAATGAATATTACTGAACAGAACAACCATCATTACAAAGCAAACATCTAAATTAACAACGAACCAAGCAATTATTTTCTCAAAGAAAATAGTCTTATTTTGGGAAACCAAGAGAGTAAAAAAGAAATATAGTAAATGTAAAGCTGTAACTTGGATTATAAATATGACTTGTAAATATCATGTTGACGGAAAACAAGTAGTCATGTAGACATCAAGAATATTAGATAAATATAAAGGATTTGTGAGATAATGATGGTTATTGCCAGAAAGATAAAGATGGAATATGACATCAACAGTAGTATCCAGATAACAACCCTGTAATTGGCAGTTAACACACCCAGAGTTATCTCTCATTGGCATTTTTCAATTTATATTTGATTAAAAATATTTTGAAAATAGTGACCTAATTGCTTAATTACTGAGGTTAATATTTTCATGGTATTGCACTAAAAATTGTGTTATGATAACAAACTGAAATTGGATCATGATTATATAAATGTCTGTTCCTAGTAATACAAAAATAAAATTATATTAAATGGAAAAAGCATTAAACATGGTTCACTCATAAATAATTAAATATAAATATTCATAGTTCAATGCCAATTGAAATTTACTTTGATTTCAATTACTAAGAATTTTTTAAAAAAGATCAACTTACTCTCTAGCAAGAAATCATTACTAAAATATACATTTACTAAAGAGTGAGAAGAAGAAGAAGAAGAAGAAGAGATACTTGAGAGGCTGGAAGATGTACTTGACAATACAATATCAGTTAATATACTGAATCTTATGTTGGTTTAGTGTTCCAGATTTTCAATATATTATTAAAATAAAAAATTCTAAAGAACAAAAATTATATTGTTCATGAAGTAAATAGGGATTTCAACAGTAAAGTTATTTAATAGCAACCATGTCAACAAACTATGTGCAATGTCCCTTCAAGATGTGGGTAATTATTGTTCTTCATAGCTTTTAGCAATACTTTACTGTTTTACAACTCCTCTTTAGATTTGTGGCATTTGTTTTTCAATTCCTTTGCTCAAACTTGTCAAGGAGATTATTCACTGCTTTCCTGTGTCTTTTGCCTTCAATGTGTCCTGTGGGTGTCAACTTTTCAAAGTCTATCTTTATTATATGTCAACTAAATTTAAACTTTGATTGTTAGAAATTGTTTCTGTAGTTGCTACTCTCCTTAAAACTTCTTCATTTATTACAAGCTCTGTCAATTATATTTTCAGCATTCATCATTAAAACCACCAGTACATTAAAAATATTCTCATTCTAAGATTTGTGATTGGCTTTTAAGACAAGAAACTATCCACACTAATCATGTTTATTTTAAACTTGAAAGCAGTTACCTAGCAAACATAGATTAAAAGAAGTACTAAACAAAAAAATACAAATGGTATAATACTTGAACAAACAAAAAACATAATAGGTGGCTTGAGCAAGCCAGTTATTAAAAACCAATGCAGGTTTTTCAATTAAATCATTTTATCTGCTGTAAAGGACAAGAAAAATTGTTCACTAGACAAACCCTATCATAATTTCTAAAATACTCTTGCTCTATTCAAATACTGCATTAAATGAAACTATTTTCTTCAGTACAACACAAAGGAAAGATTTTTTTTCTAATATAGCTAGAAAAAAAAAATCACTGCCTTCACTTTTTCAAGTTGCCTGATAATTATTTCACAAAATATATTAGCAGCAGACATTTTTTTAACTTAAACAGAAACTGCTTATATATATTTTCTTTTTAAAAATGATTCTATCACAACACAGAAAATTTCAATGTTTCAAAACTGAAACTAAATTTTAAAATTTAATTATTAAAATTAAACTCAAAATCCATAGTCTTGTTCCATTTTCAATTGGTTTCTTTTAAGTGCCAGAAATATTTAGATAACTATTTCTGGCACTTAAAAGAAACCAACAAAACACCAACAGTAAAATGGAAATTAATAAGAAAAGCTAGAGCTTGTAGGTCATTAAATGACCCATGCCCTTTGTGCATACATGAAAAATTATAAATCATTAAGATTCTGAAAAATAAAAATTTGCTAAATCAAAAAATGAAATAGCTGTTTTATGTAGGCACTGTCAAATATTTTCCTTAAGTAATAATTAAAAATAAGAATAATAAAGAATAGAGATGAAACATACATTTTTACATTTGATCTTCAACTAGTAATTAAATTCAAATATATTTATTTTTAAAAATACCATATGGACTATTAGTTATTAGAAGGTCGTATGGTACTTTAAATTTAATTAATAAAATTTAAGTATTAATGTCTTGCACATATTTAAATGACCCTTTTAGAAAGTCTTTATGTACAAAAATATGAATTAAGTAGATGAATGAAAATACCTACAATTTTTTTTTTATCATTGGAAACCCAGACAACTCACTGAAGAATGGAAGTATACATTTGTTAGCAAACACCCCCACCCCACCTAAACTTAACCTGACTTTGTAAGCATCACATATTGGATACATAAGCTATGGAAATTAAAAACCATATACCCCTAAATTAAAACAGATTTTCCTTAACCTTAACAACTCATAATATCAATATTATATATGCTCATAAATTAAGTAGATTTTTTGCAAGTTTATTCCTATCATCACTTGAAAATGGAACGAGACTATGGATTTTGAGTAATTTAAATAATTAAATTTAAAAATTTAGTTTCAGTTTTGAAACATGGAAATTTTCTGTGTCATTATGGAATCATATTTTTAAAAAGAAAATAATTATAATATTTTGCTCTGTTTTGTATCAAGCACTGTTTTTTTTAAAAATAAAAATAACTGCTAAGAACACGGATTATATATCTTACTGTTCTTATTTTTTTATTATATATATATTATATATATATATATATATATATATATATATATATATATATATATATATATATATATTATATAAAACTTTGCTATATTCATTGGGGGGGGGGTTCTAAATATCAGGGAGAGTGTAGAAATAACATTGAAATCAACATTGTTGGCAAGCATTTTATGCCTTAAGCAATCATTAAATTGTAGTTTAGATCGATACAAAATGATAAAACAAGTATATAAAAGTTTAGTTTTATCATTTATTCAGATTCATTTTAATGATTTGTGTTATACTCTGAAACTACAAAAAGTAAACAAATCCAACAAGATTTAAACTCTTTCCTTTAGCTCAAGATGAGTTTGCTGTTAGTATCTAAAATTCTCAAATGATTACTCATTCTAATGCCAAAGAGGTTCTTTTCTTTTCTATAGCTTGGGATCATGAAGAATATCAAGTCTCCTCTCCAAGCATATGATTAACTTTAGTAAAACATAGTACCATTGTAGCCGAAAGCTTTATGGAAAGTGCATAGTTGAAATATTTAATTTGTCCAATGTAGTAATTAAAAATATATATTTGGGACAAATGTTAATGCAATTAGTGTATAGAATATCTGGACTGTAATATGATTTACTATTTGTAGTTGTTCATTGGGAATAACATGCAGTGATGTAAATAGAAATAAGAGTAATAAAAATGTAAGACAAACATTAATAATCAATCAACAAGTATTAACACAGCAGAGAAGTGCCACTAATAACAGGCAAGCATCTAGTCAAAAGACAAAACAAATTCATCCATCTGTATATGGAATTGTAAGCTGTATAAAACTAAACTTACATTACAAAAAGTAATGAAAATAAAGAAGAAATGAAGTTCACTAGAGACGCTTATTATCTTTGCATTGGGTATATATTATCACCATTATCATCAAAAAGAAGTGGATACAAAAACATTGATGACATCCAGATAAAGGCTTCCAAGATTTAATGTCTAAAAATATGAATATATTTCTAGACAGACTGAGAGTTATATGGGTCATACAAAGACCAAAGATCAATATTTTTCTATAATTTAAAAATTTTAATAAACAGTTAACAAAAATCTGTCCTTCTGTCACTTTTTATAAAAACTATAAGTAAATATAAAAATCATAGAAACAAAATATTTCTCCAACCCCACAGTTTATAGAGCCCATTTAAATAATGACAACTCTAAGGTGTGTGGGAGAGAGAAAATTTGACAAAAATTTATTTAGTTTTACTCTAGCAAGGTAACCTACTTCCATAAAATAAATAGATCTATAATACAATGAATAGATTGAAATAGTGGCAATAATAGTATCAATAGTTAAAAGATTAAACTAACAACAACCCTCTTTTTCCCCTTCAGCTTCAGTCCATTTAGAAACAATCTTCGCTCCTAAATATTCTTATTGGTTATTAAGAGAATCCTTGCACATATAATTTATTTCTTTAGACATGACAGTCAAGTCAACCCCTTTCATCAAGATTTGATGAACTGCTAAAAAGGTTAACATTTTATTTACTTAACTTTTATTTAGATGAATTTATCTTTGTAGTTTGAACAATTGGATCAAGTCTTATAGACAACAGTTCGATTTTCTAGCATATATCTAATGCAGAAATAATAATGAAATTATGTGATGATACCAAGGCTAAAATCACTTTCAAAATCAACATGGATATTTTACTAAGGTACTTTTAATATAACAAATATAAAAACAAAATATTATGTATCTTGGTAATGCAACACAAAATCATTTTGATTTTTAACAAAAATAAAAGCAACAGCACTCAACAAAATCTAAAATTTCAGAACTTTCAAAAACATTAAAACAAAAAAAAAAAAAAAAAAAATACAGGTGTTAGGGTTTCAATACCTTTTTAATGCATCAATCTATCAGCATATCAAATTTAATGAAAAGCATTTTTAATAGTTCCAGTATTTCCAACTTTACAGTTAACCACCCAACAACACTAGATGAACAAGCATTTGGAAGAATAAAAGCCAACAAAGCAAGAGAACAAGGAAATGGTATCAAGAGATCATTAAAGTCAGAGAGCAAAGAACAGAGCCAGAATTACAATTACTAGTTTGATGGTAACATTTATAAAGTTAATGCTAATGCATTCCATGTTATTGCATAGTTGTGAAAAAGTTCAATGAAACAGACATGTGCATGACCCACGAACTACTCAAAAGCATTCAAGTGTTCACACCTATTCACATGTACAATACAGGCAGCAAGTGATGTGTACTCATTAACAGAAATATTCAATTCACATGCAACAGAGTTGAAATAGTAAATTTACTTAATAGCATTTGGAATTTGCCAAGCAGAAATTTATTTGGCATAATCTATTTAGGTAACCATATGAACCAGCCTCTGTAAGAGCAGGTGCTCCTTGTGTAGAACAGCACATGCTTTCCAGTTCTTGTATTTTCTTATGCTAAAATAATCAGTTTGCCAAAAATATTCCTGTATTTTAAAAAATACATGTTAAGTTACTTCTTTAATGTCAGTAGCATCTATATTATGATTCAATTTGTTTCTGGATTCATTACTGTAACACAACAGAAATGATACATTGTTGTAATGATGTTCTTATTAGCACAATACAGTTAAAATGCACTTTAAGAATAAAGCAGTTTCCAGCCCATTGCGCAAGTATAAATATTTGTGCTAAATGATCCAGTTTCTCAAGAGAGATCACTCCAGGTATATTGAATGCTATTTAAGTGTAGTTTCTTTTATTTACAAAGTGACTTGGCATTGAGCTAAATAATCAATGTCAGTAGCTTTAAATGAGTATTGTGATATAGAATAATTTATCTTTAATATGAATACAATATTCTATCACAGCCAGATTAATATACATAACCAATGGTCTTTGACAATACTTTTGGCAAATCAAAGAACGAGACAAAATTGTTTTTTTCAAGTTTTTTATTGAATATTGACATCTATGGTAGATTATATAGCAGTAAGCAAACTTTATTGTAATAAGTATATCCCAAAGAATTTGCTTTTTATTGCAAGAATATTTACATTAACTATGGTTCACATCTTCATTTCAGCCAAACTATTTACATTAGCTGTTCTAAATTCTAGCAGATTTATTGCATTATAGTAATCAACCATTTATATACTCTACTTGCCTATATTTACATGTGACATTGGCAAGAAACTCACAAGATAAAGCCTGTTCTTGTTAATTTCAACTCTCAAAATTTTAAGTAAGCACCAAAAATTTCATAATAATCATCATAAATTTAAATGTTTCCCTAACTTTCAGTAAATTCACTTGAGTGTGTGATTAAATTTTCCAGTATTGTACGAGCGACATCCTAGTAATAGAGACTCATTTAAGCTACACTGAACAATACACATTTTTACCCAAAAATTTGGTCTGGAGGTCTACATTTAAGGAATGATTGCAAAAAATCCCCAAAATGAATTTTTTAAGGTTCACAATTTAAAATTGAGAGTTGGTAACCTTTCTGAAAAGGTCTGGTTGAAAAAAAAAAAAAAAAAAAATTTACTCTCAGGAATATTACTAAAATCTATTCCATAGAAAAATTTTGCTTGTAAAATTTTATCCCTTTCCCAGTATCAAACAGAAGTCTTAGATATAAAAAAAACATATATAATTAGTCTAATTTTTGGCCAAATGTAATGACCAAGACCATTATCTATGATTTTGAAGGTGCTGAATCCATTTTTAGCACATGAGTTGATATCTGGTCATGTAGGACAAGAAACCTCTATTTCATAGTATTTTTGCCTGATTTTAACATTCAAAACTGGCTCCTGGGGCCCCCTCGATCTCAATTTCACAATAAGAAGTGTACACTCAAGTATTCCTATAACTTGGGAACCCCTCATCTGTTTACAATAATTAAGTGCCCATTTCACATATGAGCGAGTGAAATACAGACAAATCAATTTAAGAAGAATCTGAAATTTTGGGGGTTTGGAGCCCAAAAAACCCCAACTTAGGGATATCAGGCCGAAATCCTGAAAACAGGTTTATAGGCATATATTGATAAATAATAATGGTATGCTGATGGTTGAGTGCTCATTGTAAGCGTTTGAGGGAGTGGAATACCAAGACATCAATTTTAATGCAAATACCCGAAACTGAAACAATCGAATAGCGAAATGATTTGGGAAAATCTTTCCCACACATCATCCTCATCCTGTCGCCCTGTTATGTTACTGATGGGAAAAGAAAGAGAAAATTGTGAAATTGTAGCAGATATCCAGCAAGAAAGAAAGGACAGCCATTTTGTTGTTCAACATTTCAACAAATCGATGATTGTCAAAATCAATGCAACCATGTCTGTGACTGATGGTACGTTGCACAGTCTTGTCACTGGTTTGGAAGGTGCATTTTGCTGTCTATGTACATACAGTAAGGAATAATGTAACAATGCTGACTGCCTCTTATCTGGTTTCAAAATTGATCACTCTTTGGAACAGACACTTGCCATTTGTGAAACAGATTCATCATACAGAAAATCTTAAAATGGTTATTACGATGTTCATAAAGGTGTCACCCAGGATCCTATTACCACCAAAGATATTAACCACCTTCATCCTCTACATAATCTATTGAGATGTTTTGGTTGGATCTTTAAAATATGCTATCATGCAACTTCTGTGCATTATTCTTAGTCTGAAGCAAAAACTCAATGTATCAAACCATGTTTCCAGAGCCTTGGATTTTTTGAAACAGGCAAAAATGCAGATCCAGGCCAAAGTGAAAGAAGAAATATTGATCATTTTGGAGAAACCTGATCCAACAGGTCATGGAGGCACATCTACAGCAGGTAACATTGCAAAGTTATGCTTAACACCAGAAATAGGACTTTGTTGACACACGGAATTGTTAACACTGAAGTCCAAAACTGACCAAATTATTCTCAACATGGCAGTCATTCTCACCATCTTTAACTCCAGTAAGAAGGAAAAGGTTGCAGACTGCAAAGAATTTTGTTATGCCACATCCCTTTTGGTCAAATCAGTTCCATGGATAGAGATTAATCCCAGTGTTTACATTGTACTTGCACACAGTTCTGAACTTATTGAAGAGAATGATCTATGCAAGGAAAACTAGCCAGTTTGATAATCTATCAGATTGCATAAACAGATTCTGGGACAAAAGTGAACCCATGGTGTTGAAAGTACATAAACATTTACAGTGCTCTAATTGCAAAGCATAAGGGTCATACAACACAAAGGTGTGAAGATTTGAAGGATGCATTTCACAGATGTAACAATAGTCATTGGTGTCCTTCTTGTCTTATTGATGTCAAAGTATTTGTGATGTATTGAAAAAATTTTATGTTCCCAAATATCTATTCCATGATTCATATTTGGTTAAATATTTCAGTGTATAAATACGATATCATATATCTTACATGGTTTTAAGGATTTTGGCCAAATATCCCCAAATTAAGGTTTTGGCTCAGGTATATTTTTGAATATTTCAATCAAATTTGATTACATTGCATTGACTCCCTCCTATGCTTCCTATGATGTCCCAACTATCATCATACCATTATTATTTATCAAGATAAAACTAAAAATGTGTTTTCAGAATTTCAGCCCAATAACCCCAAATTTCAGACCCCCCAAAATTTTGGGTATTTTCAATAAAATTGATGTCTTGGTATTCCACTCTCTCATACGCTTACAATGAGCACACAATCATCATCATACCATTACTATCAAGATATGCGTACAAATCTGTTTTTTGGATTTCAGCCCGATATCACTAAGTTGGGGTTTTTGGGCCCAAGACCCTGAAAATTTTGGATTTTTCTTAAATTGATGTTTCTATATTCCACTCCCTCATACACTTCCAATGAGCACTTAATCACAACAAACAGATGAGAGGTTCCCAAGTTATAGGCAAATGTCTGCTTGTCCCCAAATATAAGCCCACAACTAATTTGTGAAATTTTAAAGAAACAAAGATGGTTTTAAAATTAATATTGGAAATAAAGTGTTTATTAGAAAATGATTATTTTGCTTCTTGTATATTGTTCTCACAAATAGGAAAGTACTGAAAATCTCTTAGTATGTCCCTTTTATAATTCTTTTTAATTGTTCATATATTAAGACAGCAGTCAATTTTAGAACTTGAAGAAAAATATTTCTGGAGTCAATACATACTTTAAATTTTCAAAGAAATTTTTTCTAGAATATATCAACAAATTATAACAGTTTACACATGCCATACAAAATAACAGCATTTGAAATATATTTTTCCAGTTATTAATTCTGTACTTTTGTCTTTCAAAGAGTTGATATTTCTGCTCAGTTGGAACAATCCACCATTGTCAAAGATATCATCACATGGAGGTGGCAGTGTAATGGTGATAACTATTACCACAAAAAAAAGTTAAACTTACACTTTGTATATTATATCTTAATACATTTGAATAAAGTAATATGATTGTTAATATGAATAAGAAACAATATTAACACCTAGAAAATATTTCAGGTCAAGAAACTTGTCATTTTTACTGTTAATAATAATCAAACATACTAAGAAAATATCCCATCTATTTTAGCCTTTACAATATTCTCATGTGTCTATGCACCCATAAAGTATTTATCATATTACAATTTGGAACAATAGCCTTCTTACCATATTACTCACTAAAACAAAGTTTATATGGAAAAAAAATTAAGCCATAATAATTAAAGTGCCATTTCAATTTTTTTTAAATATCCTCTTAATTTCGTTCATGCTGTCTTGCAAAGCAACAAGAATGCAGTTAACAATGACTATGAGTACAATACAATGAAAAGAAAACAGCTAAAAGCTACCAACAGTTACCATGGAGAAAAACAATAACTTCTAAGTGATGTCTAGCTGTTGGTACACAATTGACCCAATGTACACCTACCTAGAGTGTGGCTCAATTTTTTTATCCATATTTTGCTTCCAATACATGGTTTCTTGGCATTTATTTATAAAGCATGAGATAGAACAAAACTTTTAATTATTTGGGAGGGCGGGGGAATCACCATCTGTTCTGCTCTTAAATCAGAATTTCCCAATTTCCTAAAAACCTCCTCCTCCTTAGTGCCATTAAACTCCTCTGAGGAGTGTAGGTCCACAGCCTCACTATGCTAGATGTTGCTGCTGTAGTTTCTGTAGCAAGAAGATATTTACAGGATGGAGTTGCCAGCTTGTAAATGCTTTTAAATTCAAACATTTTTTAATTTCAAGTTGCCCTTCTAGACTGGTTGCCAACCAAAGCTAGAGAGCCCAGTATTCCATGCTATTTAACCCACTGCTAAAGGGAGAAGAGAAAGATTCATACTTTTCCTAAGAGTATTTGTGTAAAAGTGAACTTGATCAGAATTTGAATTCTGATTTCAATTTCCACAAATTCCAAAACAAGCTAAGATTAAAATTTAACAGTATCAGTTTCTACTTTACTGAACTAAATCCAAAAGTAATGCTTTATATAATAGAAAAAATAAATTTCAAAACATTTTTGTTTATTTTTTTTATGGAAGAAAAATCATAAGATTTGTGAGATAATAATTCAGATGGTATAGTCATTTTAATATAGTATTGCATTTTTATAATACTTTCCCCATAATCTTTTATCCTCATTGGCAACTGAATTGTCAATATCATTAAAAATTTAAATTTAGTGTATACAATCAATATAGCAAATATCACCTTATTAAGTATATTAAATATCTGAAGAGATGGGTTTTTTTTATCAGAGAAAGAAAAGTATTAACTTGTACATCTTTTGATTTTCATCTCTAGCAATAAACCAATTTTCAGTATATGCAAAGAGAGCAAGGATTAATTAGAAAATTCCTGTTGTCATTTAGCAAAAGACAAATTTCAAAATCATATCTATAATTTGTAAATAGGATACCAGGTCAGTGGTAAGTCTTGTTTCACTTTTATTTTATTTCTTTAGTCAAGCATATTCAAAATATATTTCTTTATACAAGAGATTAATTAGAAGATTCAAGTGTACAAATAATCAGAGCCTACAACTGATGTAGTCACTTCTTCAATTATCTGTGTTTATTGAGCAATAAATAATGACACATCAACTTATTTTGCACTTAATAACAACCACAAACTCTTAATTAGAGAGTGGAACAGAGAATAAGTATTAATGATAATAATGATCCCTAATATGCAAAGATTAATCTACAAGAACATAACAACCCAAAACCTATCTGAAAAGTTGGTTGAAGCTTCTTTGATAACAAAAACTCATCTAACATTTCAATTTATTTTGATGTTAGTCAAAGGATAAAACTAAAGACAATATGCTCAGCCTTGGGTAACTGAAGTTCTTTAATCACAATAGCAAAAGAGAAGAAATCTGTTCCATGTCAGATAAGGCTATTTAGCAAAGAATAACTCTTATATAAAAGGTGATGAGAGTAATTGTTGCCATAATTTATCCTATTATGAATAGAAAAACTAAGGCCGAAGGTTTCAAACTAGTTATCCTCATACCTATAAAACAATGGAAAAAGTGCAGAATTGTTAACATTCATCTGGTAGATATACACCTATTGTTCTAATCACCAATCACATGACTGAGTGCAAATAACAGTAATAGTGACAAATCATTAGAGATACCCTCCTTCAGCGAAAATGAATATGTGATTTTATCAGTTGCATCCATTTTTAGGTCAATTGTCTACAATCATATGCCCATTAATATTATTCTGTTATTCATACATATCAATTCTAATTCTCCAATGAACAAGCACAGATAACATCTCATATAGATATTTCATTCAAGCCCTTACTACAAATATCTGGGCACTGTTAAGCTTTTACAGAATCAAACATTGTTGCACCAATTCCAGTTTCTACTTTCTATGTCATTTATTCTTCTGCTATCAGCAGATCTTGACACTGGAATCTATCTTCAGATGATGCTTCAGTTTCATTGTAAATGGCTTTACTGTTGATTGGATTTCTAAATCCCTTTGAGCACAACCATTTCATTTCAGAGTTATTCATCGCTGTTTACAGTTCTGTTTGGTGATCTTTGAATCTTTCATCTAAATTACTTTCTTTGGCTACATTTTTATTTCTAATACATTTTTATGAATATATAAAATATATTATTATCAAGATATATTCAGCATATCAATTGAAAAAGTTTGCTCTAAATGGTTGATCAACTTTTAGTTTAAACTAACCATTTTACTAACAAAGTAGAAGACAACCACTTGATAGTTATAAAATTTAAGAAAAAAAATGTAAGCCCATAAATTGAGTTCAGTATTAGAGCAGCTAATTAAGCTTAAAGTCCTGTCATTTTTTGCAAGTATCTAATTGAACTCACTACCACTACAAACTTACTTCAGAGAAGGAAAACGGATTTCAAAACAAAAGACTTCTAAATCAGAAAGTATTTTGCTAGTTAGCTCAAATATGTTAAAATTTCAAGAAAAAAAATAATAATATACAAGAATAAACTTTCATGGTAGTATACCAATCTTTAGGGGTTTCATAATGAAAAAAATAAAAAAAATGATAATGGCTATAGACAGTTCAAGGTCACCTATAAACCAAATGTAGCAACAGTTTGCACCTATGTGCAAGATTTATAACCAAATTGTCAAGTATCAATATTAATTATATCAATTAATATGTCCTAGATATTAAAAATATAAACATAAGTATTCTAACAATCTTGAACATCATGTCACCTTATTTTAAGAAAAGCAAGAAATTTATAGAACACTAGCTAATATTTGTAACTTTAGTTTTTTGTTATTCTAATCAATTTCAGAATAAAGGAAAAAATAAAGAAACCTTAGAATAATAAAATAAAAAAGGAAAATATTCTCTTATCAGAAAATAACTAAATTAATAGAAGCTAATTATTTCCCAAAAGGCATTCCTAAAATTACAAATCCTAACACAAATGTTTCTGTAGGTTGTTCAGGCTAACCCAGATCAAATATCAAAACTGGAATTCAGAGATATTTATTAGCTCTTACTACAGAAATTAAGTCAAGGCATTTTCTCTTTTCTTCAAAACTGTCAACATTTCTCACTCCAATCTCAACAAATCGATTCACAAAACATTCAGAAATATCTTCCAAGGTTTTGATAGGATCCAATTTAATTTGTTTAAACTTACTCTTAACCTATTAAAAGCAGAAATGGAGAAATTCTTCCATAGCAGTTCTATGGTACAAGTGCAAATGACAAATTTCTATTGCAGTTAATACATTAAACAAAAGTTCTAAAAGCATTTATGATTGGCTATAATTTTTTTAAATTTCTGAAGGTGGTTCTCCCAAATCTCTTTCCATTTTTCAAAGAATATCAGTATAAAAAGTGTAAAGAGATAGGAATTAAGAAGCAACATTAAATTGAACATATTTACCATACAAGATTAATTGAATGTTTATAGCATTTGAAATGTGCTATCATTTAAAAACATCTGATTACCCATCATTTTTCATGTGTTTAATTTATGGAGTGCAAACAGTTAAAAATAGAAAATCTCTTAAAGCAGCATTTAATGATGTATTTTGCTTCAGAATCTAAGCTGCTTAAAAGAAAGGAATTAATATCTTGTTGAGAAAAGAATGCCAAGTGAACAATTTTGAATCTTGTTTCAGGCACATCAGTTTTTTTTTAATAAATTAAATTGGTTATTACAAGTTTCCAGTATTTTTTTAATCTTTTATTTAACAATTATTCAGTTAGGAAAGTATTGGGTCAAAACAAAAGCATATACAATTTTAAAAGTGGATAGATATTTTTACATAGCATATACACGGTTGAATAAATCTATTTTTTTCCCCTACCTTATTTATCTTTGAGGCAACTTCATAATTCCATCCTCTCAGAAATTACCATCTTTCTGGGTAATGAACTGGCCTAAGCGTTTTTTAATGAAGTTCTTTCCATTAAGAGAATTTTGTGGGGACTGAAAGAAGTGATAATCCAAAAGGTGCAAGCTCACATGAGTGTAACAGGTGTGGAAGGACATCTTGGTCAAGTTGTACCAATTTTCTGCTAAGTGTGCAAATAGACACAAGATTTGATGTCTCAATGGAAGATGAAATGTGCAATTCTGGACAATTTTCATCAATTGCTCCATTTAATCAGTCCAATGGGAAACTACTTGTTGGAATTCAATGTCTTATTTTGCAGAAAGAGGTGATAATACATAATGTCATTCTAATCTTACCAGATACAGGGCATCATCTATAGATGAAGTTTTTGGAGTAGTTAACAGTGGCTCATTTTATTTTCTCCCATACCTTTTTCACTCTATAGTGTTGTAAACAATCCGTTCTTCATTGTCTGTGATTGTTCTTTTCAAAAGTGTGTTGTTTTTCTTGTGTTCAAGCAGTGAATCTCAGATGAAAATGTAATCCATCAAATTTCTTTCCCAAACTTTATAGTGATTCACATATCCAAGTGTTTTCAAATGTCTTACAATGCACACGAGATTTGTGGAATATCTCTGCAATGAACCATGTTATTTTTAATCAGTGTTTTGATTTGGTCATCAACAACTGCACTATTCTCAGTCTTCCAGATTAAAATTTCCAGTTCTGAAACTAGTGAAGAACTATTTACAAACAGTACTCTCATCTATGCACTATCTCCATAAAAAGCACATATCTTTTTTTGCAGTTTGTACTGCATTTTTCCATTGCAAAGAAAAAAAAAAAAAAAAAGAAAAAAAAGAGTTCATCAAATGACAAAAATGAGTTAATTTTTTGAAATATCACCCTTCAGAAATATGTATAAATATCCATATATATAAATGGCAATCTCTGTGTTTGTCTGATTCCAGTTTGTTACCAGGTTAATTGTGTTTTTGGTTTTTTTTTTTATAAAAATCTATAACGGGATTGCTAGGATCCCTAAATCACAGCTCAATGCTGTTTACATGTTTAGCACTGTTTAAGTAAGGGAGATAATTGGTCTCACAAATTTTTTTTAGAAATTTTAGTGTCTTTCCTCTTAAGAATAACATTTTGACAATATTTGTTTTCATCAAGTTTGAGGCATTTTCTATCATGCTATGCTCTTTTTCATTGAAAAATTATTTTCAAAATTGAAAGAACTGAGCAAGAGGCCAATGCAGCATTTGCTTTATCTCAGAAAAGCAGACAATACATGCTCAAGCAGCTGAAATTTCTTATAAATGGTGCACCTTCTCCTCCTCACCTAATAGCTTTGAACTACAAGATCATGATGCCACTGCAAAAGCAAGCAAATCTGAATTCTCAACCTGTATGTGCACAAAAACTGCAACAAAGGCATTCACAGGTATGTCATTTAATAAATGTTCCCACTCCAATGTTGATGAAACATATGCATGTTAAACAAACATCCAGTTTGTTACTAGGGTAATTGGTTTTTATAAAAATCTATAATGTGACTGCTAGGGCCCCTAAATAGCAGCTTGCCACCAGGTTTGATGCACACAGTTCGCTGTGTTTAGCATTTATTTTAATATGGAATTAATCTGTTTCAAATTTTGGCATGTGCATCATTAAATTTGCCAGATTTGAATTTATTACATACAAAGAAATTGGCTCAATCCATTCAGTCATTTAAATGTAAAATAACATTGAAATTGAACTTATTTGCAAATAGAAACTTTACCTAAGCTCATATTTCAATCTACCCTTAAAAAGGCACATCATGGTTGTGGTGGTTGTTATATGTGAAATAAAAACCTGTTTAGATGGTGTCAATTCAAATTGCAACAAAAAGCAAAACTAAAATCAAAAAATTTAATAAAGAATTGTTTTTTTTAAATCTTTCATGCCATTCAAAATATATATATATATATATATATATATATATATATATATATATATATATATATATATATATATATAAATGGCAATTTTGTCTGCCTGAATCAAGTTGCTACCTAATCCCATGAACCAATATTGATGAAACTTGATGCATACATATTAAACTAACATCCAAAGGAGGCAACAGTCAGCATGGCACAAAGTCAACTGCACCAGCTAGTTTCCATCATGTTGATGAGATTTGGCTTGAGTGAGCCTCTCAAGCTTTGGGCAACTCATAAAATTAACATAGCAGAGGACATCCTATGAAGGATTCAAAGGCAAACCTCAGCAGATATTATCACATTCAATGATACCATTTACAATGTGTCTTTAATTGACCTAGACACCCAAGTGCAAGCTATGGGAGGCCAAGGAATTGCCACATTTGGCCTACCTCAACCTGAGCAGGCAGCAAACAATCTTGCAATTAAGTACATGCAGGAGATCAGCTATGACACCAAAGAAATGCTGTATATAGCTGATAATAAATACAAACTGATGGAGGATCAACTGAGTGTTTATAAAATGGTTATTTCAAGCAATGAAGGTAAAAGAGGAGATCTATTATTCCATGATGCCCCAGGTAGAACTGGCAAGATATTTATCATCAACCTACTTCTGGCTAAACTGTGCCAAATGAAACATTGGTCTAGGAGTGGCGTCAAGTGGAATAGCTGTAACCCTGCTATATGGTAGCCATACATTTCATATGTGCTTCAAACTCCCTTTGGACCTGAAAGCAACCTGCAATATCAGTCATGATCCTATAAAAGGCAAACTCCTCAGTGATTACAAATTGATCATCTGGGATGAGGCTACAATGAGTCATAAGCGTTCCTCCAAGGCTCTTGACACAGCACTTCAGAATCTTTCTTAGACACAACAGATGGCTCATGGGAGGTGCTTGCTTGCAAGAGACTATAGACAAACCCTTCCAGCAATTCTGAAAGGGACAAGAGCTGATGAGGTAAATGGCAGTATAAAGTCTTCCTACCTGTGGAGCAGTGTACATAAGCTGAGACTCACAACCAACTTGAGAGCGCAGCTCAGTGGTGACGAGGAAGCTGGTACTTTTTCTAAGCAACTATTGGATGTTGGTAATGGCACTTTGGTTGGCATGCAGAATGGCCTTTTGGACATATGGTATCTGATTTAAAGGAACTAGTGACTAGAGTGTTTCCTAACCTGAGGAATCAGTTTACAGACCACAACTGGCTGAGAACCCATGCCATTTTTAGCTCAAAAGAATGTGGCAGTTGATGATTTGAACATCAAACTTCTGCATTGATGTTGTACTAAAAGCTGAAAGCTGTGAATTATCCAGTTTAATTTTTGAATAGCCTAACACCAGCAAGCCTTCCACCTTACAATTTGCACCTCAAGATTGGAGCACCAGTGATGCTAAAAAATCTGGATCTGCCAAAACTTTGCATGGCACAAGATTTACAATTAAGAAGATGTTGCCAACAGTCTTGAAGGTGACAATTCTGACTGACAAGGCAAGTGGTAAGGCTGTATTTATTCCTAAAATTCCACTTATTCCCTTGGATATGCCTTTCCAGTTCAAGTAGCTTAGTTTTGCAATCAGCATTAACAACCTGAAACAGTCCTTGGATGTGGTAGGCCTTAACCTTGCAGAACTGGTTTTCTCCTATGGCCAAATTTATGTGGGATGTTGAGTGTGCAATCCCAATCATTTGTTTATTTATACCCTACATGGAAAGACCAAAAATGTTGTTTATCAAGGAGCTCTGCAAACTTGATAAGAAATACACAATCATCAGGTGTTTATGATTTAACTGTACTATTTGTCAGTGTTGTAGATTGTTTATTAATCTATGTTATTCTATATATAAATCTATTTGCAGGTATATTGTGAAACTATATGTCAGTCTATTTGTACATCAATTGTAAATTTATTTTAACACTAGCTCTCATAAGAGCTATATTCTCTGTGAATGCACAAGAGTTCTTTTCAGGACCACTGTGTTTGAATTTCTGATAATCGAAGAAATGATATGGAAACAGGAAATTGGGATAACATCCGCTTTTTCGGGAATTACCAGGTACATCAGCTAGTATGTCAAATTTAAATCATATGTGAATTGAAATAACTGTTCAAACATCACCTATATATATATATATATATATATATATATATATATATATATATATAGGTATATCTTGGGGGAAAAAAAAAAAAACATTGAAAAATCAAGTTAATTTTATATGAGAGTAAATTTACTTCTCTTTCAAGAGATACCAAATTTAGCCTTCTTGTTTTGAGATATAGTTTTGTAAATTTCCAGCACCTCCAGTTGATCATGTGACTACATTGTAAGCAATGAAATTAACAGGTACATTTGGGTGCTTCCAGCCTTAAAGGGGTAACTATTATAACTTTTATATGAAGTACACCAGTTAACTTTGGCAATTTAGATCTAACCAACGCCTTTATCCACTGTGCCATGTGTCCTTGAATTTCTGGGTATTATAAACCTAATGTTTTCAGCAACCATTTTTTTTACCAGTGCTCATATTGCAATTTTGCTGTTATCATTGCATGTTTTTACCATTGCTTTTCTCTGGCACTCCTTATTACTGGTTCCCATATTGTATTTATTTCTATGCTTGGTCAGCTCAGGAGATTTTTATGGCCACAAAAATCTGAGCCGACCAAGCATAGCGTTGGTTAGATCCAGTGACAGACCCAAAGAGTGTGAGTTCAATACCCGGTTAAGGCAGTGGAGAACTTTCAGAGGGAAAATTAGCAGGAGATAACTGATAACTGACATCCATCAAACATGGCACGTGGAACTAGAACAGTCTACCCCAGTGATGAAATAAAGGGTTCAGTTGAAATTCCAACCACCTGAAGAAGGGGGAGCATACAACGGCCGAAACGTTGTGACAAATATGGCGACAAAGATGTGGACAATAGTCCGACTAATGTAAATACTGAAAATCATTCATTATACTAAGTTTCATAAAATTATATAGAATAAAAATTTATATAATTAAACTATTGGATAAGGCTAAAGAATTTATACAGATACTAATGTCGTGATTATTGCACTGCTGGTGTCCTGTATCTCTTTCATTTTCAACTAGCCTAGAAGCTGCCCTTCAGGTGAACTTTAAGCTAGCTCTTGCAGCCTTTTACCTTCAGCATCCTATGTACATAAAAGTTTTAAGAATTTAGAAATAACCAAGTTATTTTATCTTTGACACCTTAATTCGGCAACTGATCTCCATAGTTTGTTTACATTCATTTTGCATGCAATTTTTATTTTCTTTTAAAAATCACCATTCTTGATGATCCCTTCACAAAGTCACTCTTAGAAGACATTAGGGGACCTGAACTATGTAATATTTTGAATATGTCACAGTACGCATGCTAGAAAAAAAAAAAAAAAAAAAAAAAATCATATGAGCAAAATATTTTGCCCTGCTTAAGTTTTAATTACAGTTTAATTAGACAATATCAATTGCAAGTGCAACAAAATGCAAAATTAAAGTTAAACCTTTAAAGAATTGTTTTTTTTTAAACTTTTCACTGTTCAATATTTAAATTTAACTTTAAATGAGTTATTTAATTTTTAATTGCATGTAACTACAGTAGTTACTACATGTTACTTCAGGTTATTTATGATTCGCCTAGATCGAAAAACAGACAGACGGACACTGCAATTTATTTATAGAGATTTTTCATGTGTTTTTTTCCTTTTTTTTTTTTTTTTTTTCTTAAGTCAGGAGTATAATTATTGAGTTTTTGTTTTTAATCTTTGAGCCCACAGGTTACCATGTGTAAATAAATGTTTTCATTAAATTTTAAGTAAACATTATTTTTAAATCCAGTTAATTAATCCTTAAATTTATTAAATGACTGAAATCTATCTGACAAATATCGGATTTCTAAGAGATTTTTTAATTTGTTTTTACATTTTTCATCTATAATGTCAGTTCAAAGAGTTAATGAGTGACAAGTGAATCTATCAATGTTTTAAAAAATGCCTAAAAACATACTGAAATTGATTTTTCTTTTAATTCAGATTAGCTTTAAGCTATTATTTTTCAAATAAAACCAAAATTTAAGTTCAAAGAAGGCATTTAGATTATTTAAAATGTGTTTTGGGGGTGTTTTTTCTTAGGAAGTCTGTGGGGTAAAATACAGAAGATATAATTTGACCATTAAAAAAACAAAAGTTTGTAAATATACCAACATGCATCTATGAATCCATGAAATAAAATACTTATTTGGTAAGAAGAGTAAGTTGAAAAATGTTCCAATCAAATGTTTATCAGTAAAATATCAATGCAGTTTCTCTGCATAAAAAAAAAAAAAAAAAAAAAAATTAATTCTCATTCATTTTGGCACAATTCCTAATGAATTTGCCTTTCTTAAATGAGAAAAGATATGCTTATTGTCTATACTTGGGTTGTGGCAAAAAACATAATATTTATAGGATTATCTTAAAACAAAGTTTATAGGATTATCATAAGCACAAAAAACAAGTAAACAAACCATTTTTTTTACATGTATTTTACCAAAGAGATTAATGAAGATTAGTGACAAACCCAAAGCTATTAAAACACACACAAAATATATTTTGTAGAAGATGATTATGAATACAATTTGAATTAATACATAACAGAGAAAGCATGTAGAGAATCTATGAAACTAAACTTCTAGCACTTAATAGACGACAGTTGCAAATTAAATGAAATGTCTGTATATCAGTAGCAATGTATGTTTGATATTGAAAACTGAATTTGGATCTTCTTATTCAATAAAAAGTTGAGTAAGTACTCATATCAAAAGGTATCTGACAATTTTATTTTGATATTTAATACTGGAAGTACTCAGTTTTATTTATTTATTTATTTATTTTTTTGCACAAATCAGGTGTGAGTAAAGCTCCTGGAGGATCTTCTGTTTTAAAAAAAAAAACAAAAAAAAAAAACTATTGACTGAATACACATCTAACATATTTCAGTAATTTTCTGCCCCACCTAGACTCAGGTAAAAATAAGGTAGGTTGAGTAGCAGAATAACCACTGTTGGATCTAGACATTTTTTACTGTTATTATTATTAATATTGTTGGTAATATTTTTGTTATCCCCACAAAAATGAAGAAACAAAAGAAGGGAGAGAAAGAAAGAAATAAAAAGGAAAAGGTAAAAGGAAAACACAACAAAAAAAAATGTTTATCTTGTAGAGTGATATTTCTACAAAATTTGAAATCTTACTTATTATAAAACACAGATTGTGTGTGTGTGTGTGTGTGTGTGTGTGTGTGTGTAACGTTTATATGTTGGATCGAATTTCCTACATTTTTAGCGATTTCAACAAAACTTCACAGGACTACATAAAATTACCTTGTGATGGTTCTAACGGGGCGAAAATGGGAAAAAACACAGTTGTTTTTTAATAAAATCAATTTGAAAACATGATTAAGACACATCGTGAGAATGAAAGGGGGACAACTCACCCACAAAAATGTAAACAAAAGAGCATAGCATGATGAAAAAGACACCGAACTTGACGAAAACAAAATTTTATCATCTAATGTTCATATTATTATTAAAGAGGAAAGATCAAAGTATTTTGGGGGTATTTTTTACATTTCTTAATCGTTCCTAGCACGTCTGAAATTTTCGTTAAAAATAGTTTTTTTTTGGTCAAAAAAAAAAAAAAAAAAAAAAAAAGGACAGATAATCATTTTCAATCATTTTTTTCGATTTGATAAAAAAGATTAAAATCTTACTTTGATATTCTTTTAAAAATCAATTATCATTTTTTCAAAACTGATTTTAATAAAAACAGAAATTATACTGTTTATTTAAAATATTTTGAACCAAGCTTAACTTAGCTTAGCTTAGCTTCTGCGCCGAAAAAATGTAATTTGAAAATAAAACAAAGCAGGTCATAACCTTTCGCGTTGCTTGACGAAAGGCACATTCATGACGTTTAGATAACTTACGGGAGGAGAATTCTTTCTACGGATGGAAGGAAGTGAAATTATTTAAGTGAACAAATTATTTACCTTGTTACTTTTAAGGAAAATTTTCAGCGCTCTAATTTTTTATTTTTTTTTTTATTTTTTTTTGTACTTAGCTTTCATTTTTATGTTTACAATGCTTTATGGAAAATATAAAGAAATTAAAAAATAAGACTGTTAATAGTGAGATTAAATTTCATAAGAAAAAAGTATCTAATTAATTTAGGTACCTTTCTTATGAAATTTTATGAAAATGTACATAAAATACTATAATTTTATGTACATTTATTACATTTTACTGTGTTATTTGTATTTCCATTCATTTTATTATTAATTTTGATATTTCATTTATGGAAAAATATCATAACTGAGATTAATATAAAAATAAGATCATATAAATTAAAGTTTAGCAGTAGTTAAATTTCATAAGATGATACTGTTACTTGTAGGTACCCTTCTCAGTTGAAATTGAAAACTCAAATTAACTTCTCCATACGTGTTTCACAAAAAAGTAAAAGGGCTTAACAGCGGAGAACAATGCTGAACTCAAATAATGCAACTAAATTGTATTCTGGTTGGTCTTCCGTACTTGATAATTACTGTCCGACTATAAACACAAAATTACATTTCTTAATTACCATGGCTCCAAATTATACAATTTTCAAAGCTCTAGACAATGACAATCTCACACGGACATTTTGAAAGGTTGATGTTGCTTTAATTTAAACATTTTTTAAAAATCTTTTTAAAATTAAAGAAATAAGAAATAATTGTATTAAAAATTCAATTTTCATTGAAAAAATTTTTGCTTTCAGAAAATATTGTCCATATTCATAAAAACAAATTAAAACAAATAAAAGCATTTGAAACTAAATAATATCTTTGTTTTATTGAGTTTTGTATGTTACAATTCACAGCTGATTTTCAGGTACGTTATTAAAAAAAAAAAAAAAACAAAAAAAAAAAACAACATGATTTGCATTCTTTTAACTATTGTAATCACTAAAACCGATGGTCTCGAATTTCTAGAGTTTTTCATAAAATTAGTTATGGGGGTGTTAATAAATATAAAAAAAAGTATTTCTGCCATGACTTTAATAAAAAAAAAAAAAAAAACATATTTATAATAATTTCGATCATCTGTGAATAGTTTCTGAAAGTTTCATTAACATCTGACAATTATTTTATTTTTGCAAGATTTTCCAAATTAATGTGTAAATACAAAAAAACGCTAAAATTAATTATGTTATTTACTACCCCTTGTTGCGACAAAGAGAGAAACAAGGTTTTTTAAATCAAAATTTAGAATATTCTAAAAAGATGGAAAAATTTTTAAAAAATAATTAAAAAAAAAATTTAGTCCATCCTCTTCATAAAACATAAGCATTTTGACGATGAAATTTTGTTTTCATAAACTTTGGCATCTTTTTCATCAGACTATGCTCTATGTTTTAGCAATTCCGTGGAGTGACTTAGGTTAAAAAACCTAGGTTGTTTATGTGTGTGTGTTCCTTTATATATGGGATTGGATTTCTTACATTTTTCAGCCGATAAAACAAACATCCACTTTTTTTTTTTCGGCAGGTAATATTTCTTATTGTCTTGCACACTTTTTTCTTTATTTACATTCAGAATGCTTTAAAAATTCCATTTACAAGACAATTGTTTATAATAAAATCCTATTCACCAATCGATAGACTCGTAACGATTGTAAACAATGTTTTTGTTTGAATTTGGGTTTGACCAATTCGTAAAAAAAAAAAAAAACTAAGACATGCGTGTCTGTCAACCTTAAACAATAATCTTTGTCAATTTTATTTTTTATGATGGTCGATACTTGATCTATCTCTTACTGTTACATTCCCAGGCAACGCCAGGCTCTACTGCTAGTCATAAATAATTATGGGGATAATAATAAAGACTACACATCTAAAGAACAAATGCAAATACAGGAAATTAACAAAACAATTATCAACAGGAAGAACAGTTATTATACACTCATTAACTAAACAAAAAAAATATTTCTTTATTTCATTACTACAGGATAGCCCATATATTATATAATTTTCATTTCAATCATCAGGATTAGAAGATTTGGACTTATTAACCTTAGCTGTCCATAGAGTTCCATTCTTATTAAAAATTCACAGACACTTTAATCTAATTTAAAATAAAGCAGGGTATTAAGATACAGAAAAATTTCAATAGAAACAAAGAAAAGACCAAAGAGTACTGAACTGTTACATAATCAGTCCTCCTATATGGCAGAGAATGTTGGACAATCTTCTCAAAGATTAAGAGACTTAAAGCAACAGAAATCTGGTTCTACAGAAAGATGCTGAGGATAACATGGACTGAACATGTAAGTAACAATGAGGTTTTGGGGAGAATGGAAACAAAAAGGAAACTAACTTAACATCGGGAAGAGGTATTTGAGGTTTCTGGGGCACATAATGAGGAAGGACGGCTTGGAAGATCTGATACTCATGGGACCGATTGAGGCACAGTGGAAAGCATCCCATAACATACTTAATGACTGAGCTTCAGCAAATGGATGGCAGAACATGATTTGGAGAAATAACAAAAAGACAAAACTTATTAAAAGCTACAAGGGACGGGAAGATGTGGAGGGCCGTGATCGCCTACGTCCTGATAGGACATGGCACATAAAAGGAGATGCATAAGCAAAAACTTTTGTAATTAGACACAGTATAAATAGAGGCCAACAATGAAGTTGCTAAAAAACTGTAAAATCTATCAGTAATGAACAATAAAACATTAAATATCCCCAAAAGATTCACAAAATAATAGACAGAAAAAAATTATGCTGTGATTTATTTAAACTTGTGTCCTCATCTTCAGTGTTATTTAGTCACATTTCAGTCTTCAGGTGCCTGTTATGTTTAAAGTAAGTCAGTAATTTGTCCTCTGAGAAATTCAAACAGAAATTTAAAATGTACTGCAAAAAAATCATATTGTAATAGAAATTTAGGTAAACAGATATATATTCATAAATATTCCTTTAATTTATAAATAGCCTGTATTATGACTCAAAAATAATTAACATGGTCTTGATTATAATTTCACAAAATTTTACTTTTTGTTAGTAGAAATATGAAATCACATAACATGTGAATGACAAACATGCCTTAACTGACCTTATGTTGCTTCCAAAAATAATTCAAATTGTTTAAACATTCATACTTGAAAATTAATTTAATTGTGATTCATTTATAATTTGTTTCTTTAGGTATGGCTTCTTACAGATATATTTCAGATATCACATCTGTTATATGTTCTATGTGAAAAAAAAAAAAAAAAAAAAAACTATGAAAAAAGGAAATATAAAATCAATAAAACAAATCCTTTTAGTACTTCAGATTGCAACTATGTCTAAAATTTATAATCATTTGTAATTGTCAAATTATTTTCTAGTTTCTAGTTGATTTAAAATTCCAGATAAGAAATATTCTTTTATTAGAAACCATTCATTTAAGAATCTAATCTGATTGATAAATATAGTGATAAATTTAACAGAAACTACAAAAGTCTACGTTATATTATAAACTTGAAAATAAATAGTAGTCAATGTTGTATCACAGTTTTGCACAATATTAGTTTCCAAATAATACAAATGAAATGCCTTGCTACTCTCAACTAAATGGCAACGGTAGCAACATTAATACGAGATTTTGCAGGATTAAATATACTGCATTCATTCATTTGCTATTCTTGTTTTAATGTTGCATCTGGATGTTAGTTTTACTTTTAAACCTCCAAAAACAATTACACATTTTAATTGAGAACAAACTTAACCACTTCTAAATGTATGGTAATTTTTATTCATGATGAAATTATAAATTTAAAAAATGAAAAAGATCTACAATTGCATTTTTAGGTTTGAGAGAAAGAAAATTACTTTTGAACAGTCTTAAACATGGCACAAATATAACAAATTAAATGATAAATCTGAGGATTCTAAAACAAATTAATAAGTTTGACGAGTTCAGTTGTATGATGAAAATTAAAAATCATTTCTTCTGATGATTTTCCAAACTCAACAAAAAGAATTCTGTTGAATTATTAAAAATATATTTTCTTCTCTACAAAGCCAAGACTGAGCAAATAAATTATTAAGAGAATATCTGGAAAGATAAATAAATGAAAAGAACTTGATAATATGGTTCATTATTCACCCCCTCCCTACCACTTTCCACAAGTGAAATTTAATATCACTAAAAAGAACATTTTAAGTCAGCAAAACATATGCTTGTGACCCATTTATAATTTTGAAATTTTTATAAATTACAAAATTTGGATTTTAGATTTACCTCTAAAAGAAGTAAAATTTGTTTAAATATCCAGAACTTAAAGAAAAAAAATTTACACAACTGTTGACATTCACTTTCATAAAATATTAAAATTTACACAGCTGAACTTGTTTCCTGCTGTTTAGTTTACATTCGATGTACAAGAGTCATGTTCTCTCAAAATTTATTTGCTTAGAAGGTGGAGTGTGTATATATATATATATACACCGTTACATACACACATTTCAACGTCTACAGACTTAAAAAAAAAAATGTAGGTATAGCCACTATTCAAATTTTAAATGTGCATAGCTAGCATAGCATATATATTTGTTCCAAAACACATTCATACATCTATATTACAAAGGGAAAAAAAAGCTTGTAAGTCAATGTTCTTAAGAGTGAAAACTGGTTATGACGTTAAAAAGCCAATGTCCTTGAGGCTTATTTATGTGAATAAAAATGTACAGAAAGTGAAGCAGATTCTGAATAACAAACTTGTAAATGTGACTGACAGACAAGAAAAGTAAATATTTCAAAATTCATATCACTATCAGAATATCATAAAACAAACTTTAATTACTAATTAACATTTCACTTCTATTGTCAAATTAATCAAACATTATCTACAAAAAACTATTCTTTGGGATCAACTTCATCCTCTCTTGAAATGGTTTGATTTCAAGACTAAAAATTAAAAAAGTATAAACATACAATAAAATAAAGTTGTCAGAAAATATTTATTTAAAAAAAAAAAAAAAAATCGATATATTTTCAGTTTTCCTATTATTCCTAGCTCAAAATTAATAAGACTAGTTCGGTACATGATGCTTGCTAAATTTAACAGCAAGATGATCAAATTTCAAAGCTAAATTTAAAATACATTTATTAGAAAATATATTCAGTTTAAATACAGGAATTATAAAAATAACTTCAAAGGGATTTCTTTTCCTGTCACCCAGCAGTGGTCGCCGGCGAGAAATGTGTAAATTAACCCTTTTAACACAGATGTCTATTTCAATTTCATTCAAACTGTGCGTGCACGCGCGCACACACAAATTTTAAAATGCAGTAACAGACACAAAAATATTTTTTACAAATTTTAAAAACAGCTTCTTTTTTTTTTTTTAATTAATAATTTTTGTAATTCAATAAAATTTTATAATTATCTGATTGTTTAAGGGTTTTTTTAAAAAAAAAAAAAAATATATTTTTTTCTTGTTTCAACTTTGATTTCACAATCCACGCTAGGAACTGTCCAGAGTCCAGACTAAGTGAGGAGGTAAATGTATTATTCCAGTGTCTTATTTCAAACTCAGCTGAATTGTATGTGTGTACATTTAAATAAATGGCAAATCACATGTAAGTCACTCATGCCCAACATGTGAGAGAATCAACTCTTTTAAAAGTTTTATAATAAACTATGAAAAGATTTTACTTGGATGTGTATACCAATGTTTACATTTGTTACAATATAACAAGGTTCATTATAAAACTAATAATAACCCAATAAGTCTGGTTTAATTTTTAAATTACTGAAACTCAACAACTTTGTCTGAAGAGTTAAGTCTTATTTTAAGATAATACAATATTTCAATCTTGTACATATTCAAAAACTAAATGTTCTTAAAATGTACCAATTATTTTTTTTATTATTTTGTCTGTGTCCTGTAACCAAGTTTTAACACTGTTTCTATCATTTTTAAAGGATGAAAATTGAAACTGCATAGGTAGATTTTTTTTATGCACTTCAAAGATTACATTTTACATGGGAGAAAGAGAGTGATCTTGAATTGCATTGTTATGGTAAAAACAATGAATATTTTTACTACTCTTTACCTACTCAGTATTGAAACCAGGTTGTTGACAATTACCTGACAATAGGCAAGTCCTCTTGTTACTGACAGAAAAGCTAACAACAAAAAATAATAATCAATCAGTTCTTTCTGATATAGGGTTCCCAAACTTGCTATAATGTTCATTAGTTATAAAATTAAATTCAATGGTTTTTAAACTTAGCTTTCGAATGATCATCTATGGTTCACCAAAAATGTAAATGTACCAGTCAATTTTGGATATAGTATCTAAGTCATCAATTTTGTATGCTTCTCTATTTGGTTACAATAGATTAAGCAACAGGAAAAAAAAAAAAAAAAAAGATTTTTTCCAGAGCTAAAATATCTTCAGCTTAAGTCACCTTTTTTTTTCTTTTTTTTTTTTGACAGAGGATAAGAAAATGTAAATGTTACAAATTTTAATAATACTTTCAAGCAATTCCTATATTATAATATTATAAAATGGTTAATGTTTAAATTAAATGCTGCAATTAAAAAAAAATTATAACTGTTCATATGATTCTAAACTAATTTGAAAGCCAAATGAAAGTTAACACTGTTACAGATATTTAAATTTTTCATCGCCAGCCTTTATTTTGGTCAATGGAAACTATCTTTTGTGATGTCAATGAATACACGTCGCTTGTTGTAGGAGATTTTGTAATCGCAGATACAACAATAGTACGCTGTTGAACAATACTGGTGTCAGACGCCTTCAAATAACACTCACACAAATAGTACTTGCTCAATAATACTAGCTCGACAAGTAACCCATATAGTGATCTGAATAGCATAGAGAATAGAAATAACAATCTGAATAGTATAGAGGATAGACTAGAAATAATCAATTAGACACAGTCTACCTCCCATATATTCGTTTCCACTATGTTCATGTGGTCTGCTTAATTCAATAATGGGATTGCCTCTGTTTGCTCACTGGCGATCTATGTTCAAACTCAAGTGTTGGCAGCAACACTTTAATCCTATACAACACTATCAATATTTGTTTTTACATCAAAAGTAAAAATATCATTAACAATACTTTTGTAATATGTCAATATTTAGATGTTGTTAGAAAAAAATACAAAAGGAACTTGCTTAATGGATTTTACATTAGACATGTTTTAGTTTATCTAATTTCTGTCAAACAGACTTTTTGAGAATTGTACAACACAGAAAAAAAGGTTAATTTTCAGTACTAAAGTAAAAAATATCATCAACAAGTTACTTTCTTGATATTAAAAGGAAGTCAGTAAGACCCATGATTTTACATCCTCTATTCACTTTAAAGCTTTTAGTCATGTGATTGAACAAGAATGAAACTTTAATAAAATTTACTTATATATCTTATTTACAGGCTCAAATATCCAATGTTATTGTTATGAAAAAATTGGAAAAATGAAAGACTAAATACATTTTCAATTAACCAAAAAAGGAAAAAAACATCAAATATTCATTTTTTAAAACTCCTTAATAAGATAACCTTTCCAATAGAGTTTTGGGGAAAGAAAAATAGTTCAAATAGATCATATGCTGCTGACAATGATAGTAGCACTGGTGTAAAAGCCTAGCAATTTGTTTTCAAATGTTTTCAATGTGTAAAAAAATCTCATGATAACATTAAATATCTAATTTGAGAAAAAAAAAAAAAATTCCAAAGTTAGAGTTCTTGAAGCCAGCAGAAAAGAAAAACAGAATATACTATAATTTTTTTGTTTTAGAGAAATATGGAAACATGAAGAGATCATCTATTTGTTTTGTTTTATGGCAATGGGTTATTTAATGCCAACAAAATTTTTTATTGCTGGTAATAATGTATTGCCAGTAATAATTTTTTTGAAAAAAAGTATTTCTGGTATTAAAATATTTTTACACTTTTATAATGTTTTGACCCAAGTTTAGGGGTTAACTATTAGCCCATAGGACCCTAACAGGTGCTACCACCCCAGGTCAGGGTAGACCTGAAAACACCAGCAATTAAGAGGTGGTTCTATGCTCTTCGAAACCTCCTGATCAGAGGCCTTGGTGTCGGACAGTTTATTGTCTTACCCAGGACGCGGATGTAGTTTATTGTCATATCCAGGACAGTCATGCTATTTGTTTTTGTTCAATCACCAAAACAGCATTGAACGCAGTCTGTACTGAAATGGGGGACCTTGGAAACACCAGGTACTGTAAGCAATTTCGTACATTCCAAAATATGTTTGGGCTTTAAATAATCCAAAGGGTTGATCACCCATAAAAAAAGCAAAAGCAAATTCTATCGACTGAATTACAAGTTTCTGCAGATGCCTTCAAAACAAGACCAAAGTTTCCTTGAAATCTACATCTTCATAGCAGGAAAAAAAATCTATATTTTGATATAAACTAAAGGCTAGAAGTTTTATGTTCTCAAGATGACAACCATTAAAACATCTTCCCATCAATTTTCTGTATTGTTTTATTTATTCTAATAATTATCTTCAGTATCAAAAAAAAAAAAAAAAAAGTTAAAAAACAAAAATCAAACAAAGATCTCCAAAAGTATTTTCAAATCAAAAACAAAAGAATCTTTCCAATAATAATTTCTTAATATTTTTCTACTCTATGCACATGACATTCAAATTTCTATGTAAAGAATTAGTTTTACATTTTTCAACCCTTTCTTTTTTTTGTGATTTTTTTCAGTTCAAAAAAATTAAAACAGTGTGTGTGTGCCCACACGAGAGACATTTTGCATTGCTAGAAGAGTGTGTTTGTGTGTATATATATATATATATATATATATATATATATATATATATATATATGCCCATCTCTATATTGCAGACTATTTTAGAGACAGCAGAAATAAAATTTTCTTAGATTAAATTTAAAAAATAAAACTATTAACTTTTGAATAATTATAGAATGTTATTTGTTTAGTTTAATATTCAAGAGGTATTAAATGAGAATATGATAAAATGTAACAACAAAATGGACTATTCAGTTAACATGTATATAATGAGTGTTGATTGTGTTGCACATGCTGAAAATAAAATCTCTAAGCATCAATTAAAGATTAGCAAACTTTGAATCAAAAACAAAAAGCCAATTTATACAAGAAATCCTAATAAATGAAGATGGAGAGAGTTTAACCAGTAAGTATCAAGACAAAACATCTTCAGTTACATCTTCTATATTGCAATCCAGTATCAATACTGACTGTGAGCTCATGCATGTGTGTGTATGCATACATGCCAAAACAGTTTTCTTTTAAAGTCCCATTGTAAATATTTACCAACTGAAAATTGTGCAATTACATTTTTAGACAATTTTTGTCTAAAATTTTCAGATATTGTTATTCAATGATTTTTGTTGGACTATCTTCAAACCTTTTCAACATAATAGGAGACTTCTGCTTTATCATTTCATACAAAATGGAAGATGATACTATTTTCTTACACTCTAGCAGAATTACTAAAAACAAGCAATTTTTTCTCCAAGAAATGAATGAGAAAACTGAAATGGAAGGAAAATTGATAACTGAAATATCTGATAAGTGTAAACAACTGTCTTTTCTCTAAACTCGAAACATTTGAAGATGAAAAATAAATAAAAAAGAACAATCATAAATGATTGCAATGATATTATGTAAAAACTTAAGTGATTGGGTGAAGAATCAACTTTATTGGATACAAAGTTTTGGTTGTTTGCTAAGAAAAAAAAGTAAATAAAAATTTAGAAATAAGTAGAGTGGAAAAGGTGAGTTATTGTTAAGCCAAATTGAACCATCTCTCAAACTTCAAATTATTATCCTCTCCATTCTATAACTTACATCCAGCACTTTCAATCAATTTGATGCAGACTTTGCTTTTTTAATCTTTTTCTCAACTTTTTTTAACAACATATTTCTTTCTTCTGAGTTTTGGTTGTATTCTAAGCTAATGTCAGAACTTGATATTTTACAAGCAGATTAACCAGTTATAAAAATAAGTTTTACATCCAACAAATTTGATTTTTTTTTCACTTAGCTTTGAAAAAGTATCAAAATGAATCATCCTCTAGTGTCATCAATCTAGAGATGAAAACTGAACCCAACAATATCAAATGATACTTCACTGCTAGTTTGAGGTGTTCATTGAAGAATTGTAGCAGCAAGATGCAGTCAGAAAATGGTAATACCCAAGGCTAAAACTATTGCAGCTATTCTATGTAAGTCAACTATGTTGCAGTAATATAATCAGGGGGACGCCTTTGAAATAGGCTAATTTCATGTCTTGACAATTATTAAGACTACTGGTAACATAGAGAATAGAATATTTATATTAATTTCTATTTAGTTGGTTGTTTATTTTTAATAATGCATAAGCAATGAGTTACATCAAATTTATTATTACTTACATTATTCAGACTGTTATACTCATCTTCATTGCCATATTCACAACATTTCAGCCATTGTATGCTCCAGCCTTATTCAGGTGATTGGAATTTCAAACCAAACCTTTTATTTCATCCACCAGAGTAGATTGTTCTAGTTCCACATGCCATTCATACACAGATGGCTTCAAGGACACATGGTGCAGTGAATAAAGATGTTGGTTAGATCCAGTGACTAGACCCAAAGAGTTGGGAGTTCAATACCAAGCTACAACAGTGGTGAACCAAAACTTGAGTTAAAAAAGAAATAAGACATCCAGAAGAGGCATGGCAAATGAAACTAGAACAATCTACTCTGGTGAATGAAATAAAGGGTTTGATTGGAAATTCCAATCACTTGAATAAGGCCGAAGCATACAACAGCCGAAACATTATGAATATGCTAATGAAGATGACAATAACAGTCTGAATAATGTAAGTAATCATAATATCTCATCTCAGAGATATAGACAAATAAATTTATTATGTTTCTCTATACACTAATAAAACATGAAAAGAATGTATATTGATGAATAATAATAACATTAATAACATTTGATCAATTTTACAATGTTTTTCGTAAACTATTAACCACCAAATATGAAAGTTATTGATTTAAAAATATTACTTTTATACAATTTAGCATCATCTGAACAAAATCTACTGAGCTATAGACTAGACAAAATATGAAATACAAATGCATTCATCATCCTAATACCACTCTATAAATAAACAGAAAGTGCTGAAAAATTCTCAACCAAACAAAGGTAATTAAACAAAGAATTTCTGTGAGATCAGATTTAGGGAAATGGATTGGAACTTTTTAACTCCATCAAAATATGCTTAAGCTTTGCCATAATTTAGGAAAAATAATTGACTGATGACATTTAAAAAAATAACACTAACAGTGTTGATTTAAAACTAGCATTGTGAATTTTTATACATGTCAATATTGATACAATAATTAAATCAAGATTTTTCCTGCTCACTAAAAAATGGTGATATTTAATATTTTCAAATTTTATAGAATGTATGCATTTTTTAGGCTGTCATATTCTCTGAAAGAACTAGTCATAAAATTTTATGCAATTTTATTTCTTTATTTTAATTCAAATAAAATTAAAAGACATTTATGAAGGATTTTGGTGATAAGCAATTCCAAAATCAATTCATGCTCATTGTTCTGTTACCACACTACAGAACCTTTGTTTTACTTTCTCTTTGTTTGTCCCCTTTTCAGTTTAGCTACATTTTAGATTAGTCACTGGTTTTGACCACTTCCTGTCTAGCCCATAATAATCTTCAGAACTGGCTCAAAGTACATGGTTCCTATATTTTCTTATCTTCCAAAATCTATCCCCTATGATAGTATCACTGGTATGTACCCTTCTAACCTTTCTTCTCTGCATTTGTCTCCTTTAATATCATATTATTTGAGCATTTGCTTAAGGTAGCTGCCTTTGTATAGATTTATCTTACTGTTGTATTTCTCCATGTAGATCCCCTTCACTATGTGTTGATTGTTTACACACTGTAATTTCATGTAACTTTCTTCCTTTCCGAGAACTTATTGTAAACTTTATACATATTCATGTAAGCAAACTATTTGCTACCCTCCTTTACACAAACCTACATCTTACTGTGTTCAGCCTCTGGCTGCCTTTGTCATAATCTTTTCTTACATTTTGATTCATTTGTTATTCAGACTAAACTAGTCTCAAGTTCGTATTTATTTCTCTTTATAATTTCACCCTTTTGACTTTCAATAAACCTGCTGATGAAGACGGTCCTGTGACCGTCTTCAGAATTTTGACTGTTGTAAGGTGCTTATCTGGCTGTCACAGTACACATGTGAGAGATGTGTATCAGGAGGCAGAACACTCATAAAAAGAAAACTCAAACAGCAAAAAGAAATTAGTGTAAACCATATCCATTTTCTAAATGAATACCAGTTGATAGTATCTTGCATTTTATTTTTAAACACTCAGTGATTATCCGATTTAAATTTTCAATCTCAGGAATAGATTATTGATACTGGTAACAACAGCTTAGAATGGAACCTACCCACTAAATATTTCACACAATCACTCTACTATAGAGTTTAATCACCACAAACTTCCCCTATGATAGTTTTTAGTACAGGAAATCAGTTTGCTAAATGGGTATTTCTCTTGGGAGAAAATCTCATTATGTTTACACCAGAAAGAAAATACTTCAGTGCTTAAAAATAAGACTGATAAAAAATACTGAGCAAATTACAGAAAGTAGGATATGCAAGTGTTGCAATGGTTAGCAGTTCAGAACAAGAAGTTAGCGAACAGAGTTCAAATTCCAATTGAGTTTGTTATATTCACTTTTGCACAAATACCTTTGGAAAAGGTGCAAATCCATCTCTTCTCCCTACTACCAGCTATGGGCTAAATAGTAGAGTAAACTGAACTCTTCAGCCTTAGTTGGCAACCTGTCTAGGAGAAGAACAACTCTGAATTCAAAGTCAGTTGAACATGGAGTTAGCAACTATCTCATAAAAAGACTTACTATGGAAAACACAGAAGCAATGTGTAGCATGTTGAGAACTGTGGTCCCATGCCTTTCATGTGAAGTCTATAGAAATTCAGTGTGTTCAGAAAGTAACTTTAAAATGGATTTTATTCAATCCTACACAATACTTAAATATAAAATAAAACAATTAACACTAGTAGAAAGAATAACTAAATGATATACAAGTGTGACAGCTCAATGTTTAAAGCATAAAAATCATAAAACCTCTGTGGTAAACTTAAGGAAGATTATAGAGGAAATAGTAGTACTTGTATCAATTAGAGCAAAAAGAATTTTATTAATAGTCAGTGCTACAAATTATTTGAGTGACTTACATATAAAAAGCTTAAAAACAAAACCAGGACAGACTATTATTAAAGCTGATCTCATTCTTTTCAATACAGCATCGAGTCTAGAAACTGACTTGTTATGACTTATCCTGGAAGTGCCAAAAAGTTCTTAACCCAACCAAGAAATCCCCTTCCTACAAATTCTGTTTGGTCAGATTTTGTAAAGTGGATGAGGTCGAGAACTTTTCAGAATTCCCTTGCACAAAAATATACTTTTGAAAAGAGTTCAATATTGTATTAATAACCTAAAATCATGTAAAAATTTATTATATTTTAATAAAAATAAAGTTAAATATGTTTGTAATTTTCTGTATTTTACAATTAAATGTCATTAACAATATACTGTCCCCATGAGTTTCACATCATTCCCCTCCCCCCCATTCAAACTACTGCTGGATTTTTTAAAAAATAAAAAAATTTTCAGTCAGGGACTTTTATCTTCTTACATATATTGAATTAATTATTTTTCTAGCCAAAGACTTTTTACAAACTAAAGTAATATTTAATAAAAATTAACAAATTGTACAATTCATAAGGTCCAAAAATATGAAAATGAGATACTTTTGGCTATTAGTTTATCACAATGTCCAAATTAAAAAAAAAAAAAAAAAAAAAAAAAAAAAAAAAAAACATTATTTACCCTGAAACTGTGCTGATTAACACAAGTTGAGAGCATTAATTTACAATTACCAGTTTCTGTAAAGCAATAATTTTAATAGAATTTAAAAAAAAAAAAAAAAAAAAAAAAAAAATAGAAAAGAAAGACTTTTTTTTTTATTATATATATATAAATTATTATACACACACAAGGTGCATTTGAAAAGTATCTGACCTTCGGGTATATAATAATAAAAAATTTGGTACATTACACAAATTTTATTTAATCACCTTCAAAATGCTCCCCTTGAGAATTCACAAACTTCTCCCAGCTGTTCTGTCACTACTGGGGTAAGACATCTGAAATGCCTCCTCCGGAATGCTATGAAGCTTCACCCTTGCTTTTCTCATAATTTCCTCTCAAGACTCAAATCACTTCCCTTTCAGCATGGTTTTCAAATTGTGGAAGAACCAGAAGTCAAACGTTACCAAGTCAGGAGAGTAGGGAGCCTGTTTAACAAATGGTATATTGTTCTTGACCAGGAAATCTTGGATTATGTGTTGGAATGAGCAAGCACATCTCACTAACACTCTCCACATGAACAAATTCTTCATTAAAATGTAATGCACTGATCCTGTGCTTATTCTCACTTTGTGAGCAATTTTCTGGATTGTTACACTTTGCTGAAACAAGGAGCCGATTGAGGTTCAGCACCTCATTTTGGCTTGTGGATGGCCTACCTGAGTGTGCCTCACTTTCCACTGAGGTACAACCATGTTTGAAAGTTGTACCAATCCTTGATACGAGTTTTGCCCATGGCATTATCACCAAAGGCCTGCTGAATCTTCTGGATTTTTTTGCCAAAAGCTTGGTGGTACTCAAGCTTAATCACCAAGCTTTTGGCAAAACTTGATGCAATATTTCTGCTGGATACATTAGGTCATCTTGTGTAAAAATGAAAATCCAACATACATGCACACATGTCTGCACTCTAGGTGTAACAGCTGGGAACTGACGTGGCTTACCGGCATGAAAGTTTTCATGCATGTGTAGGAAGGATGGCCTCAGCTCCCAACCAAATGATTTGCCCATGCAGCAAAAAATTAAGTTGGATACTTTTTGAACACACCTCATACATGTTTCATGCTTGAATGCAATCACTTGCAATTGTGTTCAAGCATGAAACAGACTACTGCTGTTGGGTGTTGACTTAATGTTCATTTTTATATTTACATAGCTCTATCCCTGATATCGAACACTTTAACCGATAAATATAACTGATTTTAAATTTTTATATATACATATATATATATATATATATATATATATATATATATATATATAGCCACTATATTACGCTCTCGTTATTTGATCAAGCACTATAGAGAAAAGGGTAATTTCACACAGTAGCTACTGCTATTAATGCATTACTCTTTATTAATGAATTGAGCCCTCTGGCTGCTGGTGTTTGTATACATCCATATATAATGTTAAAATTTCCCTTTCTCTGCCATGCACTGATAGCTTAGGGGTAGGATCTCTGACTGATGCCATATTGGTTGGGTTTCGGTTCTGGCTTGAAGCAATTGGATGTCTAGCCACACTGATGAGCTGTGATACAGCAAAACAGGCTTGTATGTGGATGACTATACAGAAATAAAGTTACTGTAGATATAGGTATACAATTTCTAGACCAGTATAGAAAACAAAGAAATAAGAGAGTGAGGATTTAGTATTAATGGATAGTAAAATTAATTCCATAAAGTATATTAAAGATAAACAAATAAGACTGCATAAATTTGAAGAAAGTATTTCACAGAGATCAACTGTTATTGATAAATAATTTCAAAGAAAAGAGTTACTAGAAAAAAATGAAATTAATATAATCAGAGCTAGAAGCAAGAAGATTAAAGTTTTCATACAGATTCAGTTGAACAAACTGTTACAGAAGATTCAGAATCAACAGCAAGACAAGATTAAATAATGTCTTAGAATAACTATTTATTTTAATAGATCAACATGTTGCCCAATCTCCCTTTCAAAAAATATTACTTAACCTTTCTATTCTAGTAACTATTGCTATATTTGTAGAATCTGTAATAACTTGATTAAACCTTATAAACAACCAGCAAAATGAATAACTTCATTGTGATATTTAAAAATTGTTTAAAAAGTGATTCTATTTTTGAACATATTTAATAAAAAATATTGAATGTTTCCATTGACAGGTCATTTTAAGGAGAGGGTTGAAACATGAAAGCAAAAACATTACCAACACAGCTTAAGGTTTTTAAACATTTTCTCAACATTAATTTATTAATTTTTATTTGAATTAAAATATTTGACAACTTTACCTTCTATTCTCTAACCCAATATGATAATTGTAGAAATACAGCTACTGCACAAACTGTTTAACTGAAATTTTATCCAAGAAATTTAAATTAAATTCTCTTCATAGTAAAGTTGAGTAAGTATAAAACATACAAAATTTGTATCAATGTATGAAATTCCTTTTTTTTTTTAAAATTGAAAAAAGAATATTTTCAACTATAGCTTGCTAAAAATAACAGCACAAAACTTCCACAAAAATGAGAGAGGACTAAGAAACACTGATTACATGACCAATAATTCCATTTTGTTCTTAAACAAAAAGATAAAATTTTGTATTATGAAAAATTTTAAATAAAATGCCAGCAAAAGCTATATTCTCAGAAAAAATTAAGTGAATCAAGATTTTGCTCATTTCTCTTTTACATTCTAATAAAATTAATATTTTTATCAAATTGTTTATAAACAACTTAATAAAATATTCATCATTTTACTGATTCAGAATCCATATATAGAAACAGATTCTATATTCAAAGAACAAAACTTTAAAGTGTTTTCCCTTATTTATGAAATCCATTTATTCCTACAGAACGTGACAGTGGATAAAACACTGGTAAATCCATATGAGCTGATGGACATTTTGAAGTTTACCATAATTTCCAAGACAGTTTTTAATTTTTATCAAAGGTTTAGGTTCTTGTATAATAAATCATTTTCTTGACCCAACATCACTTAGGCTTTCAGGCTGACACAAAAAAAAAAAAAAAAAGAAAATGCAATCTTTAGTGGGACACCAAGAGTCCCAGTCAAATTGAGATGCATGTTAAGCTTATTTATCTACTGAATACTAAACATATTTACCTTTTTATTAATATTAATAGAAAAATCATGTGAAGATACTCCTCTGTATGTTTACTACAATAAGTCAATAAGTATCTTAAATCTGAAGCAAATAAATTTGCTTCAAAGCTAAGAGAAAAAAAAGCAGCTAAACCCAATAAATAGCATATGAAATTAACTGCAGAATTGAAAGTGAGATTTTATTTTTATTATTATGTCCACTGAATTCTCTGCCTCTCTCAATCAATATCCAGAAAAGACAAACCCATAAAATCAAAACTTTGATCTTATAATTTGAAACAACTAATTTTAATCTTTAATTTTAAACATCCACTAAAGACTAATGATTAATATTAAAGTTATAACCTGAACATTCATCTATCTAAGAAAATGTATTTGTTACCTACTAATACAAATATAACCATTGACTAAAATAATTATAAAAATATTGTCTAATAAAGACTTCTCTAATTTAATACTTTATCAAATCATCCCAGCTTTTAAGCAAAATCTACTACTTTGATTTTATTGTTAGTCTGCAATGTGTTTGCTTAATAAAGCTGCTCTTTACACTGAACTAATGGATTATGTCTGAACCAGGTTGGGCAGGTACATATCTGATCTTGACAGATATGAAGCTAAAGTATATATGATAACGGACTATATCTTTGATATAGTCCGTTATCATTTTTGCATACACCAGTACCCACACTACTACTTTGGCTTATGATCAACAGCAGTTGGATTCTAGTTAGTGGCCAAATCCATGACATAGCAGTTTTCTCAGCTTAGGTTTTTGCTCAATCCCACCTAACATTTTTGCCTTCTGGCTTACTGCAAATATATACAATTTAATTTAAACTCCTACTTTACGATTTAGTTTAAGAGAGTTCAATTTACATAAGGGAGGGAAGGGAAAAATGGTGAATAGAAGTGTTACCTCTTAATTTATTCCTTAGTAAAAGTTTTTCCAGAAAACTTTCAAATTTGGGAGGGGGGGGGAGTATCAGACTAAAAATTTTTTTTTTAATTTAAAAGTTAATTTTTACTTTTCTTCTGATAATTGATTTTAAAAGGATTACAATATTTCCACTATACTCTGAGACACTGTTTCAGATTAAAGCATAAAATATAATATATAATGAAAAATTGTTATTTGTAATAACTTGCTAACAAGTCTATAAAATGATAACATTTACAGATATGCAAAATTAGGTGTGCTTAGTTATCTTCTAGGATGAGGTCATAACTATAATCTATTTGTCACCTGAGCAGTTTTGCCATGAGAAAGAAAAATACTTTGTCAATATTTACTTTTGAGAAATCAAATTTAACCTGAAACATTTCACAAGGTCAATCCTGAAAATTGAAATCATTTTCCATAGCCTCTTATTCTAGGAAAATGAAACAAGATCAATAATGGCACTAACACAAATAAAATGTAAAAGTTTATCAGAAATTGGATAAATTGTTTCTTGAAATTATTTAAAAGAATAGGTAACATCTCTACAGGCCCTAGCCAAGAGATGAAGATAAAATAAGGAAACAGATATATTAACCAGTTCCAACACTAGTATCTGAGGGTGCAATGGCTAGACAATATTAGCATAACAAAGGATATTGAACTTAAGCTATTAAGTTGTAGAAGTAGGATTTTAACATGTGAAACAAAATATTTTAAGCTTATTATTGAGAACTACAATATAATATCTCCTTTTCAATGTTTTATTATTTAAAAAATAAATCCCTAATTTCTAATGAATTGAAGTTTAATTGGTAGAAAGAACATGAAAATTCAGTTGACTTATTTTGCCTTAAAATCATATTATGAGGAACTTAGTTTTTACTAAAACACACTATTTACTTATTTATCATATTTGGAATGATGATTAAAAAAAATAACTAAATATCATTCCAATTCTTCCGTGTCCTGCTCCATCATCAATAATCTTGATCCTAGTATATCAGAAGTGAAGATAGAGAGAAAGATACTTTAATCCAATTTATACAAGCCAGCTGCAATCTACAGTAAAAGTGATATATCAAAGATTGTTTGCTACAAATCTAAGACATTTCTCCTTGTCAATGCCAGATCATCTTTTTCTTCAGGAATAAATTTAAACCCAACACTAAAGACAAGGTTTTGTAGCAGGAATTTTATGCTGGAGGCTTAATATTCAAACAAATGTTTATAACAAATAACCATCCTCACTTTACTATCATGCCCACAGCACAATAAAACCATAAATGATGATATGCCAACACGATTTAATTATCTGAAGGCAAAATCCACCTTTCTCCATCTTTGTACATACTGATTAACCATAAATGGAATAAAATCAATATATATAAAAAATTTTTAATTTTTTTTTTTTTAAATGAAAGAGTTTCTTCTGGAATCATCAGAAAACAAATTGCAGATCAATATCCGACACATTTCTGTCTGATTGGAGGAGATGATTGAAGCAGCATCTGAGTATCCATTAAGCAAGCAGAAACAGAACTGGTTGGATGCTTAACATTTGAACAATCCAATCTGCATACACAATTGCTGGTAATATAAGCAAGCTAAGTTTAGAAAGATGAACGGTTACTGATTTTCATAAGGAAAAATATTAGTAATTAAAAAGAAACCTCAAGTGAATTTACATCATTTTGCAGCTCCTAACTACTGAACTTTCAAATGCCTGCTTATAAAAATTAAAGGAACAATTACTGTCATTTAAATTAATTGCATGTGGGGGGGGGACACATAAAATAATCTAATAACTGAAAAAAAAAAAAAAAAAAAAAAATCACATGCAAAAAATACACATTTACTTCCTTAAGATTTTAATCATTTTTAATCTTATTTTTTTTTGTAACAGTTGAATCTCATACCTTATAAAATGATAAAGATTTTTTTTTTTTTTTAAAATCAAGGGATATATATTTACTGTGTTGTTGCACTTTTACTCTTAACAAAAATAAAACACCTTTTCATTCTTTTTAGAAATGTTAAAGTTTTTTAGTTGGGAGAAATCTATTTTAGACAATAAAACTTATTAGTGATTAAATTTTTTAGCTAATATTGAAGAGCCCTTATTTATTAAGCTGCTGTGGTAATTTATATTTAATTCTTATTAAACATCTGTAAGCAAATTTTAAATTTGCATTTATTTTTTATTCACTGTCCTACAGGATTAGGTCCTCTGTAATTTATCAAAATATATGCATGAGTCAAACCATAATACATAGGATGATACCCTTTTTTTATATATATATATATATATATATATATATATATATATATATATATATATATATGCAACAATAATACTCTAAGCAGAAAGGTATCGTATTTTTTAAGTGAATGCTGAAATTGAATTGTCACCACTAAATTTGTTCCATTCATTGAAAAATACCACATAAAAATTTTAAGGAGATTGCATAATATTTAGAGGGTGCCTTTGCTTGTTAAAACTTAAAAGGTGGACAAAAAAAAATTGAACCTTTTTTATTTTACAATTAATAGCAAACCATTATTAGTTGAATCTTTGTAAATTATACTAATTAGAAAATTAGAAACATTTTTATCTAATAGTGAAAAGTTTTAACCAATGTTTATTATTTTCAAACCCCAATTATGGCAAGTATATCTAATGCCAAGCAGAAAAAGTGTAGTTTGGGAGATTTTCAAAATTTCTGGTGATAAAGTAAAGCAATATGTCAATTGTAGCTAGGTACTTTAAGTGATTTATGTAAAGAAATTGTTCTCTTTATTGTTTGAACTCTTACCTAATTTTTTTAAATAAAAAGGATATACAACTTTATTTCATAAGCTTTTGAATTCATTTTTCTACTAAATGTTTTATTAATAAATGTATTTTGTTCATTAAGTTTCCCAAACCAACTGTAGGGTCTGAAAACAATGAATTTTAATCAGTGTCTGGATCAGAATTGAAAATTTAGAGCTGTATCAGGAATTGTATCATAATTTGTAAAAATATTGGTAATCACTAATATATTATTGACAAGATAAAACTATTGATAGTATAATGAGTGGTCTCATAAAGCAGACAAATATTTGTTGTCAATAAGTGCCTCAAGCTTTAGTTTATGCAAAAAATAAAAAAAATATCAGTTCCAATGAGGTATGTTACCATAATTAAAAAGAAATTTTGACTAAAAATCCAGGTTATGATATTAAAGTCAATAGTCTGGCACCTGCAAATTATGCAATATGTAAGAAGTAATACAAATATCTACATTCTTTTAGGTAACACTAATGAACTACAATGAAAAGATTTTTTGAAAAATCTGAAAATTGGTAGTCAGCTAAATTATGAAAACTGAAGGATCATCAGGATACCTGATGTCAGCAAAAATTAGTTTTCTAGTAAAAATAGATATTAATGACAAATGTAATGTATTTATATACATTTTATTTAGTAGATTTTGAACAGTTTTAATCAATTCTTAGAAAAAAAAAAAAATCAATCCCAAAATGCTAATGCAAGAGAACAATGTACACATCTGTTACACAAAATTTATAGGTTAGAGTTGATTTCTGCAATTATATGATCATAAGATTTCTTTTAAGAGCATATATTGGTTGGCAATATTAATAGGAACTTCTGATGAAGACAAAGCAGACAACAACAGTAAATTTACTTATGTTCATAAAAAATAAAATTACAAAAGGTAGTGTCTCAATTTTGTATTGGTTTCTCAGGTTGTGATTTTAAAGTGACAATGTTGCCACTCACAGACCCAGTCTTTGATCATAGAGAAATCTATGATCTAAAAGCAAATCAGAGCTATTCAGCCACTTGAAAAGAAAATGCATTTTTAATTCTATAGGCAACACAGTAAACTTACCAACATGTCATTTTTTCAAGTAAATGTTTTATACATTCTGAAATCAAATTTTCAAAAACTTTGATTTTGTATCTAAACTAGAAAATAAAAATCAGTATTTAAACCAAAGAGTTTGTATAGCCAAGTGAAATAGACAAATGCAACTGGTATTTGTCAATTTAATTATTCATTAAGAAAAGTCTGACAATATCAACCAAAGGTAAGGATAAACAAAGGTTTTAACCACATAATGCCAGTTGATCTTGCTATCAACCATTTATAGTTTTATATACTTCATTTTAAATAGAAAAAAAAAAAAAAAAAAAACTATTTTTAATTTTTAGTGAATTAAACATGAAACACTTAACTGTTTGATACATTCAATATAGACACTAAGATGAGGGTATAATGGCTAAAGTGTGACAATAAATGGAAATTAGTTTGAATTAAAAACTCATTTCAAATGAGAACCTTCATGAACATTAACTATGTATCAATGATTCTTATCCATGTTACAAATGGTTCTAAGTAGTATACTTTGCTTATTAGCAAAAAATAGGTAATATTTTAGTTTTTGGATTCGTTATATAACATACCTATGAACACTAACTGGTATGTCCCAATCCTCATAAATACATTGGACACTATTGTAAGTGGGGATAATATGCTGTCTAAGTTAGATCATGGCTGATATTGCCGTGAAAAGTGGTTTGTCACAGTTTATGTGCTCAATGACTGGGAGGAGCAGGTCTCGTTTTTTCAGCAGTTGGGGTCGTTCCTGGTGGTTTCAACACATCTAGTTTTAACGGGGGACTAGAATGCCATCTTGGACCCCAAATTAGACAGGGGGTGGGGACCTAGCAGGTGATCGTAGCCTGCTTGATCTGATCGAAGAGTTTGGTCTCATTGATAGATACCGGGTCAATCACCCCCTGGGGAAAACGTGGACATGGGCTCTTAATTGGCCTTTTACCCAGGTATATAGCTACCTGGATAAAATGTTAGAGGAGTCAACGTAGACGTGTTAGATCATCCCACATTCCACTGGGTAGGCTATTCGGATCACAAACTCATTTGTCCCAGGTGGCATTAGATCGTAGGCTTAGAATGGCTGGTTACTGGAAGTTCAGTCTGTCTTTACTGGACAGGCAGGACTTCCAGGAGTATCTAACTAGCTTAGTGCAGCAGGAGCTAGTGGGGGCAGTTATCAGAAATAAGTGGTGGGAGAGACTTAAGAGTAGGATTAGGTCATTCACCACTGATTTCAGCAAATGGCTTGCCCTAGATAGAGCTGAAAATGTGAAGACCCTTAAAGCTAGTTTTTCTCGGGTGGTGGCTGGGGGGGGATCCCCTACAGATAGGCTTAGCTAGGAAGGCCCTGGAGCATTTGACCAGCGAGTGCTACATGGGCCAGGTAATTAGACATAGGTTAAGCAAGATGTCTTCTGAAGCAGTGAATATGGGTGCAGATCTGCACAAGGAAGAGATCCATCAAGGGTCCAATCGGCACATTCGTGAAGTCGAAACCCCGGAGGGACACACTCTTCAGGCCACGGACGACATGTATGAGATGTTTCACAGCTATTTGGTTGACTTTCCTCAACTTTCGCCAACTGAAGCGGCTAGCTGTGAGGGAGAGATTACAGAGAGCAAAATCTATGCAGCATTGAAGAAGGTCAGCAGAGGCAAGTCGCCCGGTCTGGATGGTTTGCCCTATGAATTGTACTTTAAGCTGTCACATCTTTGTCCCGATTTTGACAGTTGTGTTCAACAATTGGTTCCGGAAGGGGGCCATCCCTGACTGGTTCACCAGGGGGTGTGATCACGCTGTTGAAAAAGGGCAAGGGTGTTGGGGGGAAATTAGATGATTACAGGCCCATAACTCTGCTTAAAGATTTTGGTCAGGAGTGTTTGCAGTCAGTTGCCGAGTCTGTTGGATTCTGAGCAGACGTGCTGTGAGGGGCTGAACAATTCAGAGCAACCTGCATCTGATCCGCACAATCATAGAGGGTGTAAAAGACAATGAGGAGGCTGCGCTGATCAATTTAGATCAGTCCAAAGCATTTGATAGGGTTAACCATTGCTACCTTGCTGCTGTCCTGCAGGCTGCCAGATTAGCCTCCTGTATTGCTCCACCAGTGCTGTGGTACAGGTGAATAGGAAGCTGTAGGGCGCTTTTGCACTGTCTAGGTCGGTTCGTCAGGGTTGTCCACTGTCGCCCCTACTTTATGCTTTGGCGTTGGAGCCTCTCCTTTGCCAGCTAAAGGACAGGGCATGCAATCCGGCCCTACGTGGAACCACTGGTCCTGGCAGGGCTCGAGCCAGGGTTTCCGCGTATGCCGATGACGTATCTGCTTTTGTGTCATCCTGCAGCGACATTGAGGTGGTACTGAAGGCACTTGATTGGTACGAAAAAGTGACAGAGGCCAAGATAAACCGCGACAAGTCATCCAGCTTGCGGTTTGGCGCCTGGAAGCGAGGTCGATTTTCCGAGTCACTTCAGTTGGACAGATAGTTCTGTCCGCATTCTTGGAGTGTGATTTGGACCCGACCTCCAGCTGGAGAAAAATTGGTCTGCAGTACAAGCAAAGGTTGACACTGCCAGTCAGACTTGGTGTCGACGGAGGTTGTCCATGGAGACATGTGCTACATGTTTTCCAGATTGTCTGTACTTCCACTCTGTAAAGACCATAGGAAGCCACTCGAGTGCTCGCTATCCTCCATTTTGTGGAGCGGACGCAAGGTTCGATTATGGCGGGGATTGTTAGGGACATGTTTCCTTGCCTTACCATCAGTACCCCCATGTCGCAGATTGAGCGCTGTCGTAAACCGCGGGATCAATCAGATTTCCTTTGCGAGTGTCGGTACACTTTGACAATCATTTCTCAGTCTAGTGACCTTCCACAGCCTAGGCAGGTCTTCTATCATTATTTAGTAGCAGGGGTCACGAAGGATCCTCTACGTGAGCGGCTCGACTTGTCAGAGGAGGAGTTTCGCTCTTTCTGGTCTTGGGCGCCAGTGGTGGATTATCTCAGTAACCCTGAGTTTTCGCTTACCTGGCGATTGGCTCGAAATCCACTGCCTCTCAATGACAAGGTCTTCATATAGGGCTTGTCAGATTTGCCAGACTGTAAACGGTGTGACCTTGGTTTAGAAGAAATGGCTTCGCTTGCCTTCCACCATTGTCGCCATGTCCACCCCTTATGCGACCATGTCGGCAATTTGACAGCTCGTCTCGTTCCTGAACAGCTTGTGCTCATTGATTGCACATACACGTGTGACAATGTGTCGCCCCCATGCTCTGGGGTGAAACAAATGGTGTTTCTGATGAAGCTGGCCACAGCCTGAATGGCGATTTGGATGACACAACAGGAGGAAGTCTTGCAAGGCAACCATCTTTCTCATCAGGATCTAATCCGATTCTTTGAGCATCAGCTCAAGATGAAGATTAGAACTGATAGAAAACGCTTGCATTCGACAGTCTTCAGTGAAAGGTGGGTAAAAGAGCCAAGCTTGGTTCATTTGAATGGGGCTAGCCATGATTTTCTCTTTTAGGTCAACCTACATCACATTGGAGTGGTTTCCTGCGGAGCCCTCCCCTTGGTTAGGTTAGACAAGCTTTTGTGTACCTAGTTAATGTGAGTAAGTGTTGTTCCCAGCCTGTTCTAAACTGCCTCTTTAGTTATGATCCAAGTTGAGATTCCAACCTCCCCCTTTGTTTCAGCCCCCTTTTCATCTCGACTGGGTCAGCTTTTATATTTCCCATGTCCGTATATTTTTTTCTGCTTTCCCACTCCCTTAGCGAGAGAGCCTCTTGATTTTGTCCAATAGGCAGAATACAGCGGCCTCTGTTTTGAGGGTTGGACGGGCCCTACTAACATCAGTTATGTTTAGTTTACTTTGTGTTTATGTTTAGTTTGTTTTGGGGTTCATTCCATCCCCTCTCATTCTATTCATCCATAAATTTTTAAGTATATATTTTATAATCATTATATTTTTATGGTATGGGGCATGTTTTGTAGGACCCCCTTGAGAGGATGTGGTATTATGGTGCATGGAGGATTGATTGGTGACGGACGAGTTTTTGTGGTGAATGGGCAAATCGTAATGAGTGAATGGGTCGTGAATCGGATCAGCTAGGTATAAGATAGTGTGAACCAGCCTCAACCCCTCCCCTTTTTGGCCTTGTGCCGTAATTGTGTATTTTGCACAATAAATATCAATATGCTGTCTAAGTAGTCCACCATTAGCAGTGGTTTACCTGATTCACGGCGCTGACGAGTATTGTATTTTGTTTATGTTACAAAGATTACCATTTCATTTCCATCCCTAGGTTACAACAGTATTCTATAAAACAAATAATGCAAATATGAAAATCTGGAGACCACATAACTCATCTTATTACACAGCTAGAAATTGACTGAATTTACTAGATTAATTGTTCAATCATGTTTATCTTGTATACACGATAAAAAAATCCGTATAGAGCCGTTTTCCAAGGTTTAATATACAAAGTCAAGATTAATGACACATCCGAGTTATCAGAGAAAATCTGAATTTTAACTTTAATGAGATAATAGTTCTTCAAATTTTTCACCTTGAAATCAAAGAAATTATGCAGATCATGAAAGTTACATTATTATAAAAACTGATTAATACTGATAAATGGGTCTATATAAAATGCTGTGTAATACTGGCTATAGTATATGAAGATAATTTTTGCTTTTTTATTTTTATTAACATTACATGAATATTAAAGTACTAATAATCTACTCTTTTCTGTAACTTATTAGCATTTCATACAAAAACTAGCAAACTATAGTTTCATTATAAGGCAGTGACTTTAAAATTGCTTCATATTCTTTTTGACCTTAAAATGCAAGATTTAATAGTGGTATAAAAAAAAGGCATGAATCAGTACTTCTTGAACACTTACTAGCTTCAGGTACACTAATCAGCTGTATATGCATTTTACCTTTGAAATGCATTGCAATTCAGGATAGCATCAGTTAAATGCCAGAACCCTTAGGTATGATGCTGGAACTTCGGGAATTTGCAATCACTTCACTGCTATATTCTAACACTAAGCCAAACCTATATGTACTAAGTGTAGAAGTCAATGTGTTCTACATGGTTGGTCTGCTGGAGATTACAAAATAACAGGCAAAGTAAAATTAGATTCATTATATAAAGATAACAGGGAAAACTGGATAGCAGAGACACTTGGCAAAACCAATATCACAATGAGAATAGGGAGACTATTATTCATTATAGCACAAAAAATGAATTCCTTGATTCATCAGATTGAACCTCTGGATAAAATATTAATATGCTCAGATAAGCTCCACTCTTTAATTCCACCAGTTCAGACTTTTACAGCTAATACTTGATATGCTATGTCCATAGAGTTGAATCACCTACATTTTCTTCATATTCCATTTGTAAGGAGGAAGTTTTATGGATAGCTTTTTCTTCAAAGAACTGCTGCATTGTGGAAAAAAAATCCCACATGGAAGCTTCATTGAACATTACAATCTTAACTTCAAGTCAGGAGTCAATCACTATCTTCCTTACCCTCATAAGCTTCACTTCCTATTTCTCATATACACACACACACCATTCAATAACACTACCACGAGTGGCTTTTGAGTCTTATATTGGGTGAACTTTAGTATAAGAAAAATGTAATATGAAAATAAGGAATTTAGCCAAAAGTGAAAACAACTACTGCTTCTGTGATTTATAATTAAAAGATGAATATGCTTACTACTACTACTACATTGCTATTCTACTGTTGAAAAGAGTTTTAGAAAATTAATTTACAAGAAATCCTCAACTCTTAAATGTTAAGACATGGCATATGAAATTAATACAAATATTGCTGCCTGCTTTTTGTATTTGCAAAGTTTCTTTATGATTAATAAATGTGGCGCAATCTTTTATTACCTCTTGAAACTGGAAATTTATAAGTTTTGATTTACTTGGATGAAGTAATATTTTGACAAGATCACATTGTTTTTTAATCATTTTACCCAAAGCAAGACAATAAAGCTACTAAGACAAGGGGTTACTGAATATGAAAAAATAAGAAAAAAAAACAAAAAACATTAAGGAGTGGGAACAATAAAAGATGAATCAAGATAATAGTAGATAATGATTGACATTGCATTTAAATTTTTGAAGATCAAAGTTGGCTGGAGAGAGAGAAACTGGTGGGAAGTGTGAGAAAAATTATTAGCAAAGGTCTTATGGTTACATCTAGCCAATTCAACAGTAAAAATGAGACTGTTGCCAATCTAGTACTGTGCTTAAATTCATAAAGTCTAAGTACCATAGAGCAAAGCTCATCAAACAATTATCATAAAAGTATTTATAGAAAAGACACAGGAAAGCTACATTACATCAGTGGGAAAGTGACTGAAGCCAGATACCAGGTCAGGACTAATAACATTGCAAATTCTTTGGATTTTATCAAGAATCTCTAAATATATAGCAGGAGCACTAGACCATATGCAGCAGCAATATTCGAAATATGAATGAACAGTAAATTTATAAATATGTAAGAGATTCTGGTGATGAACCAACTTTCCTAGCCACAAACTTAGCAACTGATTCAATATAATCTTTCCATTTCATGCAAGCAGAGAATATTAGCCCAAGACAGCACAACAAGTCACTCTCCTGGAGGTTAGTAGCAGCCATGCTGATGGAAGGCAAAAAGAAGTCTCTCAGATGATTAATAGAAAAAGTTTTGTTTTGGAAGCATTAAAATTAATAAGCTAATTTTTATCCCAGTTAATAGCAGATTTATGTCACTTTTCAGATCAGCTGCCAATTTGACCTTATCGAACTGACCAGAGTCACCATTAAGACAGGAGTAAATAGTTCGGTCATCAGCATAGATACAGATTGGAGAGTTGAAGCTATCAGAAAGGTCATCAATGAAAATTAGGAACAACATAGGCCAAGGATAGAGCCCTGGAAGACATCTGGATTAAGACAAATAAGATCTAAAATGGTGGCTATTCTGGACCACTTTCATTTCATGATTTGATAAGAAAGATTGAATTGGTTCAAAAATTCATCCAGAAATACCATAACTTTTTATCTTGAAGAAAACTGATATTCCAAACCCTGTCAAATGCCTTGAAGATGTCCAAAGCAACAGTCTGAGCTTCACCATTCTTATCTAAAGCTTGATAAAGCAACAATAATCATTAATACATCAGCAGTTGATTTGTAGAAAACTTATCAAGAATCAAATTTGAATGGCTTGCAACAAAAGGTACTTGAATCAAGAGATTAAATGATTTGAAAATAAAGACATTCAATCAAAACTACACACCTTTGAATGATACTAAAGAAAGTAATCCTGATGACGAAAGTAAACCAACAAATTCTATATCTAACAAGACAATTGATAAATATATCAAGTTATTTTTCTTCTATACAAAATTATGAATTTCTGACAGCTTTTACAGAATTACACTACTGAATAAATATTAAAAGGCAGATTTAAAAGCTCCATTACTTATAGGAAGTTATAAGTGAATTAAAGGACATGATTTACACACCTCAGGATCTCTATTTTCAAGCACAAATAGGTATTTATATATCAATATGGATATTATATATTTTATAACTATATGAATGAGTAAATAAAGGGTATGCCAGAAAAAGTACACATGCATGCTGATAGCTTTAATTTTTAATAAAAGAAATGAAATAACATTTCCATTACATCTCCAGCATAAGCAATCATTGGTGATGTTTTCCTACCTCTCAATGTCCATTGCCCTCATGTCCCTTTTGCAAATGTCCCTGAAGTGAAGATGAGGTCACCTTCATGCCAGTGTATTAATAATACTAATACATTAAATGTAGTGCAGTGTTTGTATACTATTAGAAAAATAAAGGTCAGAAAATACAGTAGTTATAAAGCTATAATAACCATTCCTACTTAAAATTAATAAATAAACAGCCGTGCAGATAGAGTTTACATGAATAGATTTACTTACTTTCAATTTCTTTTAGTACATTGATACAAAAAGGGTAAAAGTGATCATCAAAATTAAATAAGAATAGAAAGCCATAATAGATAAGCAAAAATTTACACACGTGGCTAAAATAGTAAAATATTCTGAAGATATCTGAACATTAATAAATTAAGACTTTCAAAAATAAGCATCAGTCTTATATATACACATGAATTTTAGGATCAATGTAGAGTAGAAATAAAGCCAAAATAAAAAATTTAAATAATTTAAGTGAGATGATCAGATTTTTGAGGGGTAGCGTAATCATTGTTTGTGGCTTCCTTCAGTATATTTGTTTTTTTTATCACCATATTTCCTCAGCTGCTCCTTCAAGCCAAGAAGAGACTACCGTTTGATATTTTTGGCTCCTTAGATCAAGGTTCAACACTCCAAAATACAAACAATAGTAAGAAGAGAGGCTAAAATATAACAAAACAAATGAGCAAATTAATCTGAATAAACATACAAAAGCCTAGATTTGTTTCAAAATTTAACAATTCTTTTTACAGATCTACATATTTTAACAAAAATCCAGGAAAGAAGGTGAAGTGATAAATACAGATTTTAAATATTTACTTAAAAATTTAGTAAATGTTTTTTTTTAATGATGTGCTAAAGTAGCACATATTCATTTTTTATCCTAGGTAATAATCACCGAAGAAAATTTTCAACTGTCTAAATACAAAACTGCCCTTTCACTATTCCATCTCTCTACAATTCCGGCTGTAAGTCATTTTCTTTTCATACTAGATTTAATCTGTAATATCAATGTAACCATTAATAAAATTCTTTACAAATTTTCTTGAAGAATTTTTTGTATTTATGGTCCTCACATATTCTGACTATAGAGATACTTTTTAATAAATAATTTACATGAAATGAAACAAAATTTAAAGATAGGTAAGAAAATGTATGAATGAGAATCAAGAGTTCAATGTAGACTTCACTGAAAAATCAATAAAACTTCATGTCAAAAACAAACCAAGTGTTCTAAGAGCCATTTTGTTCAGGAAAATATTAATTCACCTAGCTAATATAACTTTGAATTTTAAATTTATATTGCACAAGTTAATTTCCTGTACAAAACTTTAATTTCACACCTAAAACAATAGATTTTTTAAAATACTTCACTGACAAAATGATGGGAAAATAATCTTATTTTAGTTTCATTGAACAGCTATTAAGTCCAGGAATGTCCAAGAATATTATTCACTATGAATGAATGAACTGAATTTTTGGAAAGTTAGATGGAAACAGGTTGAATAATGAAGCAAGTCAAGTTTAAAAACTACTAAAATTTAAGCAGTTTCTTTCTTAAACATACTGAAGATCAATATGATGAAGCAAATGCTTCATTTAACTTGAAATACTATACCAGAAACTGAAAGAAGCACTAAATTCAACACAAAAAAAAAAAAAAAAATTGTTTTTTCCCCTACCTTAAACACTATTAATGTAAGAGAACAGCATCTTACTTGCAAGTGGAAAAAAAAAATCAAAATTGAAAAATTGCTGCTAGTGAAGTGAAGAACATTACTCTTGTTACTTCTGAACTAATTTGAAATCAAAAAGAATTTGTAACTTCAGAAAAGAACAGTTTTCATCCAGATTTTAATGTAACATACATTGTGAAGTTGATAATGCTAAAATACTTTTACTAACAGCTACTCTTACCCACAACAGTTAGGTAATATCTGAATTTTATAAAAACTATGTGGCATAGACAAGCAACACAATGTTATTCATTTGTTTTATTCTTTCCAAACTAGTGAATTCCATTTAAAATAGACACGAAAAAGTTAATTATCTATCATTAAATTTTTACTAGTGAAAATCATTTACTTTTCTCAGTAGCAGCAAAAATCTACATCAAGAAAATAAAAGACATTGAAAAAGAGCAGCCACTGTGAGTATTCAACAAAAATATAGGCTATGAAAGAAAATGAAAAATTCATCTGTGTTGGACATGGCTATCTCAATTATTCAAGAAACTAAATTATAATTTTTGTTTTTATTTCAGGAGATAGAGCTGAAAAATTATTCTTGTCAATGTACACATAAAAATTAATTTTTTATTATGCAATAATTTTATCATAATTAAATTTGATAAGAATAACATGGACTGAACATGTGAGCAATAATAAAGTTCTAGAAAAAATGGAAATGAACACTTATACTTAACATCAGGAACAGATAATTGAAATTTCTAGGGAACATAATGAAGAAAGAGGGAAAATTTGATACTCAGAGAATAGATTGAAGGCAAGGGGGAAACAATGCGTGGTGAGCTTGAGTAAATAGATGGTGGAGCAGGGTTTGGGAGAGACAGCAAAAAAAAAAAAAAAAAAAAAAAATTATTAAGAGCTACAAAGGACAGGAAATTATGCAGAGCTATGACTGCTCATGTCCTGAAGAGACATGGCATATAGAGGATTAAAAACTGTATAAATTAAGTGAACAACAAAGAGAATCAAGGCATTCTCATAAGATTTTTTATCATCATTATATACTACTCCTTTTGAAATGAGGCATCATAAAGGAATATCCTTTGTATGAATTTACTCATCTTGGTTAAACTTCGTAATATTTTGTACATTTACTATAAAAGAAATTAAAATTAAAAACATTAAAACTTGGTAACTATTAGCATTTAGGTCAAGCACCAGTTCATTTTGACAAATATTAAAACCTTTGTGTAATAAAATTTTTCCTTGTCCAAATCAAATAAGAAAAAAAAACTTCATGATAATGAGTTGATATTTCTAACTTGAATACTATGAATATTAAATATAGTGAAAAAAAAAAAAAAAAAAAAAATCACTGATTTTACTATATCAAAGTTTTTCTTTTTTTATTAAGGGTGTGATAAAAAAAAAATCCCATAAAATTAGCTAAGTTCATTTTGTTTTTTATATAAACTGAAATACAATCAAAATTAAATAAATGAATAACAAGGCTTTCTATGGAAAGAAATTTCTTTTATACTAAATAGCTTTTGCCAAAATCATTTTTGTATCTAAATAGCAGTAATCAAGTCAGCCATACTACCAACAGAGAGGAGAGAAAAAAGTTTAATTAAAATCATTGAAAAGAAAACAAAAAGAAAATTTTTAGTGACATCCATTTGGTCCTCAAATTACAGCCAAGAAAATTCACTGTATATAATTCTATTTCTATTTTGTCAACAACCATGATTTTCAAAATCTATAAAAAAAACTTTATATAAATAAACTCCAGTTTAAGAGAGTGTAGTTAATAATATAACTGGTTTCCCGTTATTAAATGATGTCAATATTAAGAAAGCTGTTTTATTTAGCAATGTCAGCACTTTTAGGGGTCATTTTATTTTGTATCACTAATAAAGTAAACAGAGTTGTCCTTTTGTTGCAGTTTTGCAGCAAAAAAAAGTAATCTATCCTCCACTGCATCCTTCATAACCAATGTCATTAAGTATTTTCAGATATTATTCAGAAAATAGTCAAATTTCACAAATATCAGCCTAACATTCAAAATAAAGCTTTAGTGAAAGGCAATGTGACAAATTTACTAAAAAGAAAAAACTGACTTTAAACAAAGATAAAAAGACGTTAGTCTGGTACTTATAAATTGTATAATATCAATGTTAATCTTCATGAAAAACTACATGGAAACAGAATCGATTCTATTGCATAATATCAAAACAGACCCTGAAATTATATCCAGTAACCCAAATAAACAAAAGTTCTTAGCATTGTGCAAACAGACAATTTAAATTATTCTGCCTGCTAGTAGACATGTTCATTAGAATTAATTAAAAATGACAATGAGAAAATCTCTTTACTGAAAGATTAACAGGGGATCCTCAATGAACTGTCAACTGTATTAAGTACAATACATAAATTTGAATACTAAATCTAAACAAATATTAAAATTGAAAGACTTATAAAATATTGCAAAAAAATAATGGATTAATTAATAATTAAACATGAATAGCTTTTTTAAGGTTAATATGCAATACCAAATATCCTATTCATGACAATTACAGCATACAACACTATTTTGTAAAAATTAAAAAAAACTATCTTGCTTCTCTTGAGATTTAAGACTTGAAAATGCAAAACATTTTTAATATAAACATTGTGCACATGAAATATTTCTTCAAGTTCCAAGTTATTTGGTTAGAAAAACAAATCAGAAAACAAAAATGCTAAAAAAATACACAGCTTGACCTTCAGATAAATTGTTCTGACATATCACTATTTATGGCTTCTTAGACAAAAGTGTTATAAACATATTGAATATCAAACTTCCAGTATAAAATTTGTTGTGTCAAACCATACAATACAAACATTGTAATTAGAATTTTACTTTACTTTTATTACTGATGAAATTTTTTATAGTTTGTTAACCACTTTAGGATAGTCATTATATGTCAAAATGTAAAACCAGAGATCTATACTTGCATTCAATTATTTTCACTTTCATTTTCTAATAAAAAGCTCTTGGACATTTCTTTTAGCTTACAAAGATAACCCAGTAGGGTTATATATATTTTTTTTTTTTTTGCACATTAGATTTATGGGAATAGGTTTTATAAAAGAAAAGTACATTATTACAGTCTGGTGACTAAGAAAGAATGATCACCTGAGGGATTTCTCTCTCTCTATGGACAAAAATGTTCAAGAGATTTGGATATGCTTGGTAATATGTCACCTGGACATCATAAATTATATGAAATAGAAAAGCTTATTTTTGATTTTTCAGTAAAAATGTTTGAGAGCACATTAAAAATCTGACTGTAATAAAAAAAAAAATGTTCACTTTAAAATTACAATCTAATTGAGCTGGATACAGAATTGACATTTATCAGATGAGCCACGATACCTAACTGAAACAAAACAAGGAAACAAAAGGATGACAGAGCAGAAAGGAATTAAGACTCTTTAAGGGTGAAATTATCTGAGTTTCTGGTTAAATCCAAAGCTGGGGTGCATCCTGGAATCTTCTGTTTTACAGTATATATTGTTAACCAGCGCCAGCGGTTTTATGTGGAGACAAACATTTACACACTTTAAAATAAAAAAAAAAAAAAAAAAAAATCAGAAACCATATTTGAAAAAAAAATGCAAACCAATTATACTAACATCATGTAATGAAACAATCTAACCCCAGTAACAATGGGATTATTTTTAAGAAAATCCTATCAGTAATATATTCTTACACCGAGATAAGCATTCACAAAATAAAATACAAAAGATTAAGATTATGTTGCATTCATTTAGTATTTAACTAATTCCTGGTTTCATTTTCATAGACATTTCATATCATAGACACTGCCATTTTGTGCAAATTATTTATGATATTACTGATATGCATGTCATTATGTGCGTGTGTATATGATATGTTCGGCAGAGGAGGAGCATATTCAACATTTGATAATTTTGTAGCAATACACACTTAGAGGTTTTAGGCATTTTTGATCAACATTTCTTTTCATGGTTAGCCATAAGGAATTGTAAATGTAGAACTACCTTACACTTAAGTAAAATAATAACAATGTTTAAGAATTTATTACAGGAAATATCAAGTTTTATGGAAACATTGTTGACAATTATGTATTTAGTTACAGAACAAATAAATAAAAATATAAATTTTGATGCTATATTTGATTTGTTGTTAGGTATTTTTAATTTTCTTTGTTAGCAGCATTTTAGAATACTTTGGCTGCAATGCTAAGTTTCCTAAGTTGAATAAACTGGAGCTATTTTGTTTAAGCTTTGTTACCTCCCTTTTCCATTGTTGTTTTTAGATCACTTTCTTCCATTCATTTTGGTGGGCAATAGTGAAATTTTGAAACTTGAAATGATCTTATTCCATTTCAAAAATAAAGTCTGTCAAAAAAAAAAAAAAAATTTTAATTTAATAAACTACCGAAAGTAAAATGCTTTTGACAAAACCATAATGATTTCTCTATAATTACATACCAATATAATGTAATGATATTCTGCAGACAAATTTATGGTTTTAGGTTATTGTTACCTCATCTCGTTACAAACTATAAACGTAAATTGAGCTTGAAACATTGTGTAATTGGCTCTAATTTTTTGTAAAATACTTGGATATAATATAATGAATAATTTGCAGTGAAAAAAAAGCAATTTTCGACTTTTTGTTGAATGTACCCCTCCTCCACCGAATGTGTCATATTAAATACCTATCTACCAAAAATTCTTCCATCTTGAATTAATTGAAATTCTTACACTACAGACATTTGGGACATGTGGCATTTTTTTTTTTAACTGTATGCATTTTAAAATTAAAGTTCATGCTGTTATCTCTGATCTTTTTTCAGACAGGACATACAGAGCTTGGTGCCATGTAGGCCAACAGAATGGACAATGTCAACAATGACATTTTTTTTAGTAAATATCGCATGGCTCAAGATGGATGTATTTGAGATATGGACATCAAATAATAGATAGATATGATCAAAGTAAGTTTGACTGACCTAAATTTCTGAATTATCAAAATATCTAACAAAAGGGTAGATTATATCAGAATTGATATTTTCAAGTGGTACACTTGTATAACAGTAATTTTTCAGCTATTATCATAAAATACAATTTTTTAAAGGCTAGTTTTATATATATATATATATATATATATATATAAAAAGATTAAAATTATTTAAGCATGATTCTGATGTGCAATCAACTATTTTCTTCATGTTATGTAATTATTCTCTTATGAAAGTTAACTGTATTCAAGGACTACAATGTAAAACTAGGTATCGCCATTTCTTTTTTAACCTCTTATACTGAAATTAGCAGGGACTTGTTCTTTGTCTATGCTGTCTTATTTGAAATATTTCAATATTTTTTTTTAACATTATACAATTACATTTTTGGTTTCTACACAATTTGGATTAATACATTTTTCTGCTACTCTATAATTCTGCTTATATAATTTGGTCATTAAGAATTATGTTAAGTGTAAGGTGGTAGATATTAGTATAATAATATAATTAGTATAGCCTAACAGAATATCCAACAAGATAATGTGATAAATTTAGTGCCTGAAAGAGCAAATCTAAACTTTGTACTAAAAGTTGTACTGTTAAAACTTACTACTTCACTTCTCTAGGAATTGACTTCTACTGGACTATAAATCTGACCAAATAGATTCTTTTTAAATCATTTTCAGCATCCCTTTATACATGAAAATGTGAAAAGCATTGATTTTAATCAATTCTTAGCTACTTTCTCTCATATATGCAGTTTTGAAAAAAGTACAACATTGTAAAAAAAACGTATTTTTTGGTGATTTCCAGATTTAAAAATAAAACTTCATTTATAGTAATGATAAAAGTTATCACTTGAATACTGCATACACCAGATACATTGACTAAGACATATTGACCAAATAATCAAATTGATTGCTGCAGGATATTTTTGCCTTCTTTGAAAAAATATCAAAAAAAGGTGAATTGTGCTCTAGGTGACCCCAAATAATATTACTCTGCAAGAAGAGTTCCAGCAAGTTCTCAATCATTTGGGCACCTTTGTGTCTTAGTTCCTATCTTGACTAATGCCCTCAAGAAAGTGGATTTCAGCACTCCATTGTATAAAGCAATACATTTATACTCATGATTTTGTGACAGAAAAAAAAAAAAAAAAAAAAAAAATGTATAATATACATCTTATATTAAGGATAAACTTTGACTGAAACAGTATTCAAACTTTTATAGCTTTGTTGAAAGTAAATATTTTCATAAAATATGAATTTTTAAAAAGTTACCTACTGAAAAAGATCTAAAAAATTTTCAGCAAATTTTCATGAGTTACTTACAAATATATGAATTAAAAATGATTAATGACAACAAATGGAATGAGTTTATAAATATCATGGAAAAAAAGTTTGACATTTATAATTCCTCATTTGCATGGATTAACATGCTTTGTCAGATAATCACAACTATAAATCCACCACACAAGAAGCAGTGTTTAAATCCTCAGGTCATTCCTTACTAACACCACACACAAAATCCCCATCTACATAAAAATTAAAAACTGTATTAAGCCAATTGTAGGTTATAAATGGCTCACAATTATGATCAGGCAAGAGAATGCTAGACAAAACTAAATAGATTTACTTATTCTGTGATATTCTTGTTAGTTGTGTGTGATTAAGAAGTAAGCAGCAGAATGATTCAAGAGAAGCATGTAGGTGGCAGGATTTAGCTTTTCTCTAAATATTAGAGTTGATCTCCTATCCAGATTAAGAAAAGGATTAATTGTGAGTAAGCACTTGCCCTTGGTTGCTGGCTTATTGAGGTTTTCAGTTTGGTTTGAAATACAGAAGCAAAATTTATCAATTGAAATAGTTTTGAATTAATATGAAAAGAACACCATTTTGGGTGTTCATTAAATATTAAGTTTATGCTAAAATTTCTAGAAAAAAAAAAAAAAAAAAAAAAAAAGATTTTAATTATGTATTTAGTATCTAATTTTCAAAAACAAGATCACTAGGAATTCTTACAAATACCTAATATATTTCTAATGGATGTGCAGGTAGTGTAGCAGTCACTGGCATAGAAAGTGAAAACAGCAAGCTGGGTTTGAATTCCAGTTTCATCTGCTTTCACCCTAATGCCTTCAGAAAAGTCATAAATCTAACTCTTCCCTACCCAGCTACAAGTTAAATAGCAGGCTAGACCAGATTCTCTAGCCCTGAATAGCAAACAGTATAATAGAAAGAAAATTGTTTTCCAAACTGTGGAGAAGACAACAGGAAACCACTCCACTATTTTTCCCAAAAAGGGATAGTAATTCACAGATAATAAAGAAAGAGGAATATGTAAAATGTCATCACCTACATCCTGAAGAGAGACAGAATTAAGAAATTTTTGGAAATAAAATAAAATAATATATATATATATATATATATATATATATTCCTTAAAGAGGATTGCAGAAAAAGAAAAGACTAATTGAATTGATATGAAGGTAAATGTAGGTATAAATCCTAAAGTAGTGTTAATAGTTTAATTTTTTTATTTTTTTAATTTTTAAATAAAGAAAACCATATTCATATGTAATTGTAGGAACAACTCAATAGTAAAACATTTAACTCACATGTAACATTGTATTTCAATAGTTACCAAAGATTACGGATATAAACTCAGAAAAATCAAATTTTAAAAGCAGGACAACTGAAAATTTTAGTTGTACTTATATAGCAATGGTGACTGGCAAATTAATATTATTATATACCTGAGAAACAGGTGTTAATAAGGTTTGCTATAAAGGAAGACAGCAAGCTATCCTCTATATGCCTCTTGAAGAACTTGGCTAATAGGCCACTCAGTTTTATTATATCTGAAAAATTATGTTAATATGCAAATTCCTGAAAAGTGACTTAGACCATAATTTCATTTTAAATTAACTAAATATAATGAAATGAGGTAAATAATTAGTCATCTCATTGTACATTATCCTTTCCTCTAATAAATGCTTTAAAGCATTTCAGAATCATTATTATTATAAACAATCAAGCATAAATATCTATTACAAAATAGGTTTTTTTTTTATTGCTGCTTTTACTTTAATAATTACAAACATACTTTTGAAATGAACTAATGTCTTTGTAAGCTTAGTTTCTTCACCTCCAATATAGTGAAAGATCATTTTATCACGTAACTATCATAAACAGCAAAAATATTTTTAAAAAAGATGCATATACTGTATAAGTATATTAATAAATATATTTTGGCTAAAGTAATTTTATATTTAGGCCCAGATCCAGGTTCTGAATGCTGATTTTCAAGGCAGGTAAGCTTTTCACCATTTAGAATATTGACAATGCTACCATATTCAGCCTTGTACCAGACTAACTCTGTAGCTTGCTCTGACTCATACACAGTCTATAAAGCAGAGCAATGCGAGCTGGTCATGTAACATTTTATAATATTCAAAACTTTGTAGAGCATAAAAACCTTGCTGGGTCAAGGATTCTAACAAACAATACAATATGCATTTGAAATGTAAACATTACTATTGAAAAGTTTAAGAAAAAAAAAATTATTGTATATCTTCACTTTTTAATTTAAAAATTATGTTAGCATCTTTATCCTAATGCTAGTTTTGTTTTATTTCCATTGTTCTGTTTATTTAATCCGAATTAGTTATGCACAGTAAATAAAAAGTTTACTTATATATTTCTGGGAATTTTCTTTGCTAATTCATGTTTCTTGCATTATGAAACTGAGGTTTCTCTAACCTTGATATGAAATTTGTAAAAGATGGCACTGAATATTACCAACATTTTCAGGAGAAGAATCATTACATGAATTATTTAATCTTAAGACAAAACAACCAAATTGTAAAACAAGGGGAAACCGAAAAGTTCTTGGCTTTACCTAAATGGGATTAAAAAAAAAAGTTTAATGTTTTGTCATTTGATCAGATTTTGGGAAGCAAGTCAGACCAAAAACTCTTCGGTATCTGTTGTATTTAAATGAAGTAATTGATATTCTATGATTATTCTAATCAGCATATTTACAGCACCCTCTTCCACCATTCACACAAGCACCAAAATCTATATACTATCTACTATTAAGTATTGGATTGGAACAAAAGTTTGCAGCATTTTTCAAGTGATGCAGTCTGAAGATACACAACTGAAATTTATGACATATGTATTCTGATATTTCAACATGCCTTTCTATATGATTCACATGCAGATTGTGAATTTAAATGTTTTTACATTAAAAGAGAAAATGGAAGAAAATGAGAGGTATTTTGATGCTTTTATTTCTGGAAAGGAATAAACTGTTTATGGAGATGGTGTCACAGCTGATAATACTGTAAGTACTGTGTTGGGTTAAAAAGTGAAAATTTTGATCTGGAATTCCAAAAATGCTCCAGCAGAATTGAAATGCTGATTAATAATAATCCAGATCACATGACACGGGACATTGCAGAGATACTCCAGATAACTCATATGAGCATTATAAGGCATTTTAAAACACTTGGATACACAAATCGCTACAATATTTGGGTGATTCACAATTTAATAGAAAATATTTAATGGTCCACATTTCCATCGCCAATTTTCTGCACAAGTGTAACAATATAACTCATTTTTTAAAAGAATGATCACAGTCAATGAAAAATAGATTGTTTACAACAATGCAGAGTGAAAAGGTCTAAAAGAAAAAATGAGCCACTGTTAACCATTCCAAAAGCTGGTTTGCATTTGAAGGTGATGCTATGCATCATGTAGGATTGGAAGGACATTGTATATTATTAGCTTCTTCCACAATATGAACTAAATTCATTACTTTGCAAATGGATCAATTAAAGGCAGCAATCAATGAAAAGTGTCCAAAATTGGTCAATTGGAAGAGTGTAGTCTTTCATTATGACAAAACCAAACATCATCTCTCTTTTACAGAACCAGCAGAAACTGGTAAAGCCTGGTTCAAATGTCCTACACCTGATGTATTCATCTAACCTTTCACCTTCAAGATTACATCTTATTCCTCAATGGGAAGAACTTTAGTTCTTTGTAAGTTTGTAAAAACCACTTATATCAGTTTTAAATATTGTATCTAAAATTTATATTGAATAAATACATCTAAATAGTCTTTAAAATTCAGTTAAAAATGCTACAAACCTTTGTTTCAACCCAATAATAGAATAGTGACCAAGAAGTTTCACCTTAAAATTTGATAAAACTTAAAACCTACCCAAAAAGAAAGGGTTCTTTTCCAATTCTGAAAATGTGTATTTTTTGCATACACACTCATATTTTCTTTATTCAGTATGCTCAAAAAGTGAGACGTTATAAAGGAACTTTCTAAATAAAATTTAAATTGTGGCTTACTTGTTTCACAATTTTAGTCATACAATTATATAAGGTTTAAAACATCACTATAATTGCACAAAAACAATCCCAAGCTTTATCAGTACATAGTGGCTTAAGAATTTAAAAATTTTATTGCTTCTTTTTCTATATCCATTTAAAATATTTCAATTATACACCTGCACTATCCACAAAATTATGAAATATAAAACTCATAAAGCTTAATATTAAGAATATATTTAACTACTGAAAAAATAAAATAAAGAACATTAATTAATAGTAATAGTTTGATCATTTTAGCAATTTTGTTCATAAAGATAGGGATGCAAAAGCTTATATGGCAGAGTCACAAGAAATAATGCCTTTTATTTCTATAGAAACTACAACAGCTACAGAAGCACAAGAACAACATTAGATAAAACAAGTACAAAACACCATTCCCCCCCCCACATGGTTGCAATTGGCTATTTTTACCAACAGTGAGCAAGGTCTCCATTTCAAAGGCTGACAGCTGTGCAGAGCCTCCAAAAATGTTGTTTGCCACATACATCACTATCATTACTGCTGAAATGCAGAAGCCACTGTCTAGTTTCGCTCAAATCCATTGTAATGTTCAGTAATTGTCAATGAATGTCAGTTGGTGACATATTTTCTAGTTTCATATACACTTTCGTGTCAGATGCCATTTTGCAAGACTGCTGTTTAACTGCTAATAAAGCAAAAAGGTTCAACATCTACTGCTATAACATCAACATAATAAAATAAGAAATATTACCTTCAGAGCAATCCCCATATTTACTATGTGTATTGAAGCTACAAAATTAAAATCCTTTTGAAGAATAAAATCCCTTAAATCAGCCTAAATTTGTAAAACTAAATCCATGTGCACACACACAACAGATCTAATATGGGTTGTGAAATTACCAACATTCAAACCAATTAAATCAAATTAATATCTTATCGTGATAAGTACTAAAATACATTAAAAGAAATTTTTTAGATGATTTTTCTTCAAGTCCTTTGTCTTAATTCAGCATATGTTCATATTTTTCATAAGTATAAATCACAGTTAAATCCCTAGTTAAAAATAAATGAAGTGAATTTTCTTAAATGTCACTGGCCTTAAGTTCCATATTTTCAGCATCTATTACTTTGGAATTATGACAGTGGTAAGCAGAAAAACATTCCTTCAATATATAGAGGATGTATAAAAGCATCCACAACATATAAAATGAGTTGGAATGGCAAATCTTGGAAACTTCATAAGCAGAAGGAGGAAAAGCTTTATCAATGTTATTCAAATGGTTTCCAGCATTTACATTACAGATGGATAAAGAATTTCTTACTAACAGCATCAAAGGCTTCGTTGGCTATTTAACAATGAAAATACCACTTAGGAAATATTAAGTTTAGAATAGAGACACTCAAGACATTTTCTATGCAATGAATCAGATAATGGCATATAATGGCCATAGAAAAAAAAAAAATCTAAAACCAACTAGTAATTTATCAGGACTTTTTGAGGTAATTTTTTCCCATCTTAATGAAAATGTTCTTCAATTATTTCAAATACAATGCACTACACATAAATCTAATTTTATCTAAATAGTGAAATTTCAGGATCTTTGTTGACAAAAGTTAACCAGAGATGTCATTGTAAATAAGGATTATAATTAAAGAAAAAAGGAATAGTTATCTATTCCAAATAACACCAACAGTTAGCTTATTTGAAAAGTATAAACTTAAGATTTGACAGTGAATATTTAACTCGGGATATAAATAATATATAGAATTATTTTAATTAATTGTCTAACCAATTGCCAAAAATCACTAATAATTTTTTTTTTTTTTTTAAACAGAAACCTAAATTCTTATTCTAATCACAATATAAATACTGAATAAAAATATGTCTGGCTTAAATAAAACAATCACTTTTTTTCACAAAAACAAATAGTCCAGTCTTAACCCACAAGAAATATAAATAAACTGAAATTGATTTCATCAAAACAAACTAAAAAATCTAAACAACTCAAATATTTACATTGATCTTCATTTCTTAATAAAATGCAGTTATCCATGTTTCTTATAAATGAAAATTAAAGAAAGGTAAGGTATACTGTTCAGATGTCATTGTGAGATGAGAAAAAAAAAAACTGAAGGTTTGTTTTTTTTTCAACTCTAAAGCCTGTAATAAGTAGGGTCAGAAAGTTAAGGAGATTGACCATGTCAAGTAGGAATACAAAAAAAGGTTACAATTACCCAAGTGTTTAAAGAGTGTTTCTTAACTGTAAGAACATTAATACCATCCTTTGTTTCCTTACCTATGCTGTACAATCTGCCATAATATCAACACTGTGGCAACGGAATAGTTGAAGTCTATGGAGGCTATTAATTTAATTGCACTTCATAGCTTTAAACACACTCAAGTGGCAACTCAAGAATTGCATTCAAATACTGCTTCAACTGCAAGTTCTTTTCAGTTTATCCTCAATAGTTAAACAAAAATCCTCCTTTGCTTAAGAGAAAATGCTGGGTAAATGGATAATGTAAAAAACTAAACTTAACATATCAATAAAGAAGTTCTTAAAAGATACAAATTTTTTTTTAACTATTTTAGATTACAGCCAATGAAAGGATATCTTGGTCACATGTAATTTTTTCTTCTTTCATAACCTGTTTATTATTGTTTTGTACTTATTAAAATTCCAGATCCTCAAACAATATATTTACTACCTTTGCCAAAGTATGAAGAGAGAACAGACTATATGTACATATATGAAAAGAAAGTGGTTTTCCATAAGCTGACACAAATCTCCAGAAATAAACACTTTTATTATGTACAGAAGACAAGCCACAACATACACCCAACCTCCTCACCTTCATGATTAATAATATGTTTGAAAATTGAAAAATTATTTTCATAAAATAATTATATGCACATAAAATAGTGAACAATTAAATTATTGGAAGTGTAGCAAAAGTGTTTAGAATCAATGATGTGGCCAAAAGAAATTAGCAACTGTTTTGTTTTGGGACAATTTCAGATTGGGCGTTCCTTCCCTCTACACCGGTTTCTTCGTATTTTTTATCATTCCCTTCCCTGTATCTGCTTCATTGTTTGTTCCTCCTGTCATAAACGTTCGTACAGTAAGATGTACCCTGATAAAGATGTCTCATCTCCATGATGGTCTACTTATAATGGGGAATCACGAATCACTTGCCCGAATGATAGATATACCAGATATACAGGCACCTCAGAATGGAGCACTACCACACCCGGATATCCCTCTTTGATTCCATCCAACCACACTAATATTATACACAATTGCTAATGAACCAATTTCTTGTGGGACAACAAAGAAGGGTCTCTTTTGACAGGACAACATACTCGTCTTCTCTCAAATCAAAGTCCTACATGCCAGAAAAAGACAAACTCTTTTGTCATGAATAAGGCAAGTCCTGTTCAGCATTTCTTCCATTTGACACTATGTCTGCCACCCACCCAACATCTCATGATTACAAAAATAACAGTGCAATGGGTCTTTTGTTTTGGGTTCTCCTCCAAAGGGGGATTGTCTGAACTTCTGGAACTTCATTGTTCCAGTCTGTGTGATGAGAACACCACCTAAGGCTTTGATAGCATCATAACCCAGCAGGAGGTCAAAGTTTAATGGCTTCTCACACACCAGAATCGTCTGCTATAAATGCAACAGTTGGACCATGTAGCAAGAAATTGCATGGATAGAAAATGAGGAGTTCATGTGCGCTGTTATTAATGCAGTAAGGCCAGACATATTGGATTTGTCAGGATTGCCTGGAAATGAGGCTGGGGACAAGATGGAGCCGATCTCTTTACCAGACAACATACGAGTCACTGCCAATCATCCAAATCTACATCACTGAAACACCATGCTCAGCAATCGATTTCGGCTGCTCTCACACTATAGTAAGTGCAGTACTTTGCCACACTTGGAAGAAGAGAAACATCAGAGTGACCATATAAAATTAAAACTAAATTTCTATTTCTGACACAAACTCAGTCTACACCGGGGTTGATAAGAGACGATTGATATCTTTGTCTGCCAAAATAGCTTGTGGTCAAAAGAAATTAGCAACTTTGTTTTGGAAGCAATTTCAGATTGGGCATTTCTTCCCTTTATACCAGTTTATTGGTATTTTTTGTTGTTCTTTCCTGTATCTGCTTCATCGTTTGTTACACCTATCACAACTGTATGTACAGTATGATGTATCTCAGAGACGTCTCATCTCTTCGACGGTCTACTTATAACAGGAAATCACCAATCACTCACCCAGATGCTAGACATATACAAGCACTTCAGAATGGCACACTCAAATGTCCCTCCTCGATTCCATCCAACCACGCTAATGAACAAATTGCTTGTGGGACAACAAAGAAGGGTCTCTGTTGACAGAATGACACACTCGCCTTCTCTCAAATCAAAGTCCCACATGCCAGACAAAGAGACTCTTTTGTTGAGAATAAGGCAAGTCCTGTTCAATATTTTGGCCATTCGACTCCAGTTCTGGTTCACTGTCTGCTACAAATGGAGAAAAGAAAATATACAGTGCAAGATTACCATCCGACAACGTCTTTCTCACAGAGGAAACACCACAAGCCTCACGCTACTCATTTGCTATATCAATGGAAAATACACTGACGAGCAACATTCTTCACCTCCATCAGTTCAGACGTTCACAACTTGCAAAATTTCCTGTTATTCAAAGTCCTTTTTAAATAGGTGAAATATAGCTTCAAATAATACACTATATACCAACAATAAAACGGCAATAAGAAAAATTAAACTCCCGACTATTCTTTTAGAAATTCCTTCTATTCAATAATGGCCATATAAAAGAAAGAAAAAAAAAATTTGCAGCAACTCATTTCAGACAGTAAATTTGTCCTTTATTTTATGTAAATGCTTTAAACTTTAAAATTGTATAAATTTATCACATCACAAAAAAAATGTATAAATCCAATAATTCATTCTACCATTCAATATGCTGTCAATGCTTATGTTTGTAATATAATCAGCTACAGGGAAAAAAAAAAAAAAAGATAACTGGGAAACTTAAAAATTAGAATTGCTGAAAATTCTGGACTAGCTAAATAAAAATATTCCATATTTGAAGTCTGTCAAAAATCTATACCAAGAACAATGGGGTACATCAAATCCAGTAGAATCAAAACAGTTTTTCCATGAAGAATATTCTGTTGAGTATAAAAACTTTGTATCCAGCAATTCTAATGACTACAGGCATATGAAGTTTCTACTCAATATTTATCAAAAATAAATAAATGAATGTAAGGAATGCAGATTTTATTTTTTTATGTAAAAATATTCTAAAAAGTAAATTTAAACTTGACACAAAAATTTTTCACATCTGCTGGGAAGTATTAGATATAACATGTTTTATTTGATGTAAAATGCTACCAATTTGAGAAAGCCTTGTGAAAACTATACAAATTTATAAGTTTTTTTTTTTTCTCAGAGACTGGAATTTTGCAACCCATTTAAAAAAAAAAAAAAAAAAAAAAAAAAAAATCAATTTCTTAGTATTTCACAAAAAATTCACAGTAGCTATTTTTTTTTTTTATTAATTAAAGATTTTCTGTAAGCTTCAATTATAGAAGTTGAAATTTATTGCAGAGAAAGTTTTACTGAACTTCATTTTATATATTTTGTATTATTAGGTATGACAAAGAATTGCAATACAAATGAGAATAAAGCCTTTTTAAGATTTGATATTTAATGATTTAACACCTGTTAAAGTATTTCAATTATTTTTTAAGTATATTACCATCAATCTACAGAGGTGGAAGTGAGCCAATACTATTTTCTGATATTTAATAACTCAAACTTTCTACTAAATCTTGTATTCAAAATTATTTTCAATAAGACTCATTGAAACTATATAATAGCTGCCTCAGTTAGCTTTTCAATAATTCCTGTTTTTCTACTTAACCAACTAAATAATTCAGTAACTATAGAATAGGTTTCCTATCTTCCTTTCTCTTCATCTTGTACCAAACTAAGATTAATAAATACCATGTTATTTGTAGAAACAATTTTAATTATGTCAGATGCAGTGTAGTATATCATTGAACAAAAAAAAAAAAATTCTATTTTTTAGTAAGATATGTTGCTTTAAGTCATTTTTAGTAACTAAATATTCTAAAATTGTCTTTTCAAATAAAGGCAATATAGATATAAAAATTTCACAAAAATACTACTATGAATTAAAATTGTTTTTAAGAAGTTCAGAGAATCAGTTACATGGACAGATATTTATTATTTAAACAATTTTTTTTAGATTGTTAAAAATCACTCAATAATTATACAATACATTTTTTGATACATTTAAAATCTATTAGTTATTAGTAGAGGATGTACAGATTAGAGAAACTGGATAAAAAATAATTATAGAATTAAGCTATATAAAATATGCTGATGCATAGATTATCTTACACTTGTTAAGTAATACAATAGCAAGTAAATAATGTAGAGAAAATTAAAAGGTTTACCAAGCAAAGTAAAATGTGTACAATACATTCATTATCTATTTGACTAACTGTACAATAATTAGTGATATCAGTAATTGCAGTCTTCATGGAGTGAGTTCAATCCTCATTATGTGCTGCTGCTTTTTTTTTTTTTTAAATCAAGATCCTATACAAAAACTAAGCTTATATTTTTATTTTAATTCTTTATAAACTTTCACAAACGTTTGTAATCCATTTTGTGCAATGACTATCATAAAATAGCTGCCGAATTGATAACAGAATTAATTAACTATTCAAAAGAAAAACATTTGCTATACCAAAATATCCTAAAAGATTCTCAAATTTGATATCAAAGCAGATTATTTTTTTTTTTAGGAATTATAATTCAGTTATTCCACAAACAAAGTGTTTTAATCATCTTTTTAGCAATTTTATTGCTTTTATGCAAAGTAAAATTCTTGGATATGTAAAAATTGTTCAAATTTTAAACTGTCATTGATCATTTTCAAGAATGGAATATACTATGGTTTTGAAATTCAAGAAAACTCATGACATTTGATGTTTAAAATGTTAAATTTAAATCAAGCTTTGATGGCATCATTTGCAGCCTGCTTACAAAAAAATATATAAGATACTCCATGGTAAATATTTTCTTGTGCTTTTAATTAAAACATCAGTAGATTTTATAAACTATAGAGACCCATGATATCACATAATTTTTAGAAACTACTTGAAATGATGGGAGTCTCTAAACCAAAACATAATTTTCACCTATTAATTGTACAACTCTGGGTTTTGCAGCCATCAAAATAAATATGCAGGAAGTGTTTGAAGTGTTGTTAGAAAAAATTATTTTGAAATATCAGTTTAACATCTAATATTTTTTTCTCTGTAGCTACTGAAAGTGTAAAATGTTAATAGCAAAAGTAAAATTCTTGTACACCATTTTTAGATTATTTGCCAACTAAAACCAATAAGACACTAAACTACAAAAATGCACATGTCAAGCAATGACTTGTATTGAGAGCAGTATAAACTAACAGTACCAGCAAAACCTTGAGATATTTATGATTTTTTTTTACCCTATGAATAATGCTTTTGTAATCTTCAAAAAAATAAAATTCTACAAAAATCAAATGAACTGTATTAATTTTCTTTATTACTAAATAATGAGGAAAAAAAAATTAAATACAAGTGTGTAAGTGAATTAAAAACATTTTTAGTGAAAATATTTTTATATATATATATATATATCTATATATCTCAGTTTTGATCTCAGTAATCAAAAAAAAAAAAAAAAAAAAATCAAATTTAGTAACAAGTATCTAGATCTCTTACATAGTATTTTCTAAATTTTGCCTACTGTTGTGTCTAACTAAAATCTGGTACACAATTATATTTTATGCATCTTGGCTGAAGTTATTTGTGATTCTTTTTTAAATAAGTGGCATTTTAAAATTCAACTTAGAATACAACAATAAATTCTAATAAGTTTTATCCTAAACATATAGCTAATAATATTGTAATATCAAGTTTGCCATCAATGCTTATTTAATATCAATGACATTTAGAAACCATTTTTATCTTTTTTTTTTTTTTTTAACAATGCCAAAATTTGCAAAACCACATTAAAACAGAGTGTCTATATTTCTGAGATGATGTATTATGTACAGTATTTACATTAGTCGGACTATTGTCCTCATCTTTTGTCGCCATATTTATCACAACGTTTTGGCGCCGTTTGCCTTCTTCAGGTGGTAGGAATTTCGAACTGAACCCTTTATTTCGATCACTGGGGTAGACTGTTCTAGTTCCACGTGCCATGTTTGATGTCAGTTATCAGTTATCTCCTGCTAATTTTCCCTCTGAAAGTTCTCCACTGCCTTAACCAGGAATTGAACTCACCTTCTTTGGGTATGTCACTGGATCTAACCAACGCCTTTATCCACTGTGCCATGTGTCCTTCTGGGTATGAACTTCTGAGTTCATTTTTACCAGTGCTCATATTGCAATTTTTGTTGTTATCATCACATGTCTTTACCAGAGTTCATATTGCAACTTTGTTATCATTGCTTTTCTCTGGCACTCCTTATTACTGGTTCCCATATTGTATTTATTTCTATGCTTGGTCGGCTCAGGAGATTTGTGGCCTAGCATATGTGCTGATTCCTTAAGTTTACAAATTTTCCAATGGTGTTCCCTCTCACATTAAAACACCCCCCAATTCTTACACATGACAGCAATATGTGACAAAAAGTTTTACCCATGATCACAAAATTTAAAGACTAGGATACAAAGACTTAAAATGAAAAAATTTAATTTGAAGAAATAAGAAACAATAGTTTTTGTTTTTTCTTGTGCAAGTTTAATACAATCCAGTTTACTGCTGAAACCTCAAAGTAATCAGGCAAGCATTGTCACTAGATTTCACATTTCAAAATTATTGGTCCTTAGCCCAAGCAAATCTTCAACATTTAATTGGCCTCATTCAAAAAAGTGTGTGGGCTATTTAAAACCACCACAAATCTTTGTTTCCTTCCTTTTCTTTACAAATATTTTTCCTCTTTTATTTAATTCTAATTGATAAACAAAAATGAACTTTCACACAATAGTCTGCTTTTCTTTTTTAAACTACAAAATAGTAAAATTTTTATAAAACAAATTCCAAATAATTAGATATATATAAAAAAAAAAAAAAAAAAAATTGTCAAGAAAATTATCCTCTTGTAAGTTTGCTTTTTATATCTGGAGTTAACAGATCATTTGACACATGATTATTGCTAAAAAGAGTATGCTCCATTGAGCTCAAGGAGTTATACTTTTTTCAAACAGCATGGTATACATATTGTCCTCAGAACCGTTTATATATATATATATATATATATACACACACACTAGTAGTAGAGCCCGGCGTTGCCTGGGGGATGTAACAGTAAGAGATAGATCAAGTATCAACCCTCATAAAGACTGAAAAATAAAATTGACAAAGATTATTGTTTAAGGTTGATGGACACGCATGTCTTAGTGTTTTTTTTTTTACGAATTGGTCAAACCCAAACAAAAACATTTCAATCGTTATGAGTACCGATTGAATAGAATTTTATTATAAACAATTGTCTTGTAAATGGAATTTTTAAAGCATTCTGAATGTAAAAATAAAGAAAAAAGTGTACAAGACAATAAGAAACATTATCTGCCAAAAAAAAAAAAAAAAAAAGTTTTGTTGAAATCGGTTGAAAAATGTAGGAAATCCAATCCCATATATAAAGGAACACACACAAACAACCTCGGTTTTATAAGTATAACTCGATATGAGTTGTCCCACTTTCATTCTTGTGATGCCTATTAATCGGGTTTTCAAATTGATTTCGTGCAAAAACAATTGTGTTTTTCCAATTTTTGGCACTGTTAGAACCACCGCAAGGTAATTTTACGTAGTCCTGTGAAGTTTTGTCGAAATCTGTTGAAAAATGTAGGAAATCCAATCCAATAAACGTACAGACACACACACACACAATCTGCGTTTTATAATAAGATATATATATACACACACACACACAATCATTAGTCTATCTTTTTGTAGATCGTCTTAGATAAAAACAATACTCAAAATGAAATCTACTAGGATCATTGCTATTAACAATGCTATAAATTCAACCAGATTTACCTTTTGACTTATAAACCTATGCAATGAATGTACTAGAAGTATTGACTGAATTACCACCAAGTTCACCATAAAAAAAAATAGTGAAAAGAGAAAAAATAAAATAATCACAGAACATTTAATGTAACTTGCTAAAAACCTATAAGATTCCTACAGAATACCTATGTGGAGTTTTTAAATAGTGAATTTGAGTAGTGTATTTATTGAATTTTTTTTTTTTTTTTTAAACTCATCACATTCATGAATTCTTGGATCACATTTAATATAAATATCTGGGAAAAAGAATTTCAAAAAAAAAAAAAAAAAAAAAAAAAAATTCAAATACCCACATTTTTACCATGAATTTATCTACCCCACATTTTACGGAGACAATAAACACCGATATACTAAATTAGATTTTATGTTAAACGTTGTCAGGAGGTTAACATTTATGCACCACCTAATGGCCATTGCCCTATTACAGATGTGTTTTTTTTTTTTTTGGTGAGCAGAAAAAAAATGTTATGGAAAATACAATTTAGTCTTCTGGTTAAGAAATTTTCTGCTAGATCTCTACAATGGGAACCAAAACTTGCAGTAAAATTTAAATTACCCCCCACAAAAAAAAAAAAGACGCAAGACCAAATATGCTGTCAGCTATTAATACACCTATTTTTCAAGAATGTTGCGGAAAATGGCTTCACAGGACATATGGCAAAGTATTAGGCTTGTTTCATGCACAAAAAAATATCCAACATAATTGGTGTATTCTTGTATACTGACTACAATATCAAAATCAGATATGGATAACTGCATCCAGAGGAAGGTGGGTAATGAGAGTCAAAAAAAGTGAAACCAGGACTTCATTACATCCTCAAGGTCAAAACTGCAAAGGATTCAACAACATGGACAAGTTACCATAACTTAAAAATTATGGGTTTATTAAAATATTTTACAAGAAAATGTTGACAATAGACACCATTTTAAACTGTCAAAATGACAGTTACCTTATAGTCATCATTTGATGTCAAGGCAACTTCAGTTCAGGTCATGGCCTTGAGTGTTATTGGTACCAACAAGAAAAAGAGGCCCATCGTCTGGACATTTACGCCTACTATAAAGTCTATATTTTACCATGGTTGAAATACCTGCTACTCAGAGAGCATCTATGTGTGAAAGTCCTGCAAAGCTAAATTTGCTGATTTCTGGCCAAGGCCACACACAAGATTTCTCATTCCAACATCAGTACACTGAAGGCTACCATCAATGTTGAGTGGACCAAAATGCTCAAGGGCTTTGCAATTATAAGAGTTATGCAACTTTTAGGGTTATGCTGAAGTTGTAATTGAAAATAATGAAAGTCATACTGAATAAATTATCCATTTTGGTATGAGTTAATATACTTTTGTATTAATAGGCCTATTTACATCTAATGAGTTTGAAAGGGTGTAACAATTTTGCAAGTTTTGCTTCTCCACCCTGTACTTTATATAATTAAACAAAGATGATCTACTTTAATTTGGACACAAAGGTTTCAATTTAACATTACATAATGCAGTCATACTTCTGCCCTTGAGCTTTGCAATTTTAGTATTCAAAAATACTAGGTTGGTAACATCCCAATTCAACAGCTAAGTGACATTTAATTCTCTGCATTGATCAACTCATACTGCTGCAAAGGTCACCAGTTTTGCTACTGTAGGCATAATTTCGACAAGTTAAAGTGATGACAAATCACCAGTTCAAATCATGACACTTTAATTTTAAAGCGCTTTCCTTTTGACAATTAACAAATCTATAACAAAACACTTAAACCAACATTTTAGTTTTTTTTTTTGTTTTAAATTCCACACAAAAATCTCATCAAGAGTTAGCTTATTTTCTTATATAAATAAACTCATTCATAATGTAAATGGTCATAAATAATGTCAGATTAAAAAAAAAAAAAAAAAAAAACAGGTAAACCAACAATGTAAAATATAAAAAATAAAAGCAAGACAAAGCAAGGGACAAACAAACAAAAAATAGATGCAGAATTTTTATCCTTTTCATGAGTGATAATTGCTGCAATTATAGGTTTTTGAATATTTTTTTTTTCATGGGGTGGGGGAAATTGTGCACTTATTGAAATAAAAATGATTACTGATTGTGACCCTTAACTCCATTTTTATTACATTCCTAAGTCCAACAAATGATAAAAATTAAAATGGTAATCAAAAGCAAATATTCTTGCCAGGGTAGTTGTTTAACCACTAAAAAGTTAACATCTAAACTGGCTTCATTTCACTGGAACTCAAGTGTGAGACAAGAAAAATAAGTAGTAACAGTTTTTGCAGGTGTTTTTCTCAGTATGTGTGGACATCAGTTGAAGATGATTTATTTTACATTGAAGATGGACAACTGAATTGAACAAATTTCAGTAGATTTGTTTATGAAAACTACCAATGTAGCTCAATACATCTTAAGTATTCCAAAGATCATATTTGGCAGTTGTTGGCTAATTCTGTCTGATCTACATTTAACCTGACAATTAGACTATAAAACAATGCATTGTAATTGAGAGGGAGAAATGAGTGATCTCTTTGTTGTTAATCTGTTATGTAAACAGTAAGGAAAAGTAGATCAAAAAGGTCAAAAGTTAAATTTTTTTTTGCTATAGGTAATGGTTAAAAAAAAAAAAAATCTTAATTTACATTTACTTAGTAGATTAAAGAAAAAACAATTGCAACATAAAAAATTCAGTAACTGTTCAATAAAATAGGTTATTTTTCATTAAGTGTGTGTAAAGATAAATATATGATAAAATAAGAATTCAGCTGATTATTTGTTTTGTTTAGGGGAGAATTACCTGAATTTGCAGGTAGGCAGCCAACTTTCACAGAATCATGTTAAGCTGTTAAAAGGAAAGCAACAATTTGTTTGACAATAAAAAATTTATAGAAAGCTACTTAATCTTGACAAACAGTGTGTCTAGATAATTACAGTTGAATTACTTGCTGCAGTGATTTTTCAACAAGGAAATGAAGGTAATCCTGGAGTAGACAAGTGACCGATTTACTTGGATACTTTAAAGACATGCTTTACTTAATGCAATTATGGTTGGAGGCTTAGAAATTCAAATGACACAAATTTCAGCAGGTTTTAAAGAAAGAAAGTCAATATCTAACAGAGTACAACTCACTTAAGTCTCAGACTCCAGAGACATGTCAGGCCACAGCTCTCAAACTAAATGTTGCTACTGTGGTTTCTATAGAAAGTAGTTTTTTATGGGATGGAATTGCTAGCCCCATGCCCAACTGGTTTTGAATTCAGAGTTGTCATTTCCCTAGACTAGTTGTCAACCAAGGTTGAAAAGCCCAGTTTGCTCTATTATTTAATCCATAGCTGAGAAGAGGGAATAATTTCATGTCCTTTTCCAAGTGCATGAAAGTGAGTGTAAACAACTCAATTAGAATTGCAACCCATTGACCATTACACTACCTACACATTCACAACAGTGTACAAGGCATACAAGAAAAGTACTATAATATTAATCTTGACTAAGAAATTGCATTAAGTTCAAAGCAGGTGTAATTTTTCACTCAAACAATGCACGTTTGTCTGCTCCTAAAATACAGTCAGTTATCTGAATGGTTAACTTCTATCCAATGCTAACAAGATCCATATATTTGGCGGTGTTTTGCTTGTTAAGAAAGAATTATCTATTTTGTCAATTTGGCAACAAAAATTTTATGATAACCAATATTCATCATACATTAACATTTCAAGTGGAATTTCTTTTTTTTTTTACCCTAACTATAATCATTCTAGTATTTCATACATAACTGTATGCCGAAATTTTTGTGCATACCTGTTATGCTAGAACATCATAACCACAGAAAACTCCAAACCCAGGTTTTTGTATTGGGGGAAAAAAAAAAAAAAATACTCAAATAGCAAGGATATGTGAGATTGATCAAAGCATATTATTTCCTTCTCAAATGAAGCAATTTTTTGCAAACTGAAGTAAGATATTGAGTTTGTTAGGAAGTATAAAAATATTTTAGATGCTGAAAAATGGTAAAGTACATAAGGTTGAATTCTACCTAACAATGTCAGCAATTACATCCTTGAAGGTAAATTGGTACATGGAGGTAACTTGGGTATAAAAAAATAAAATAAAATCGGTGATGCCGAATTCCAAGGTCATTGGCGGTCACCAGATGTCAATTTGAGATTAAAATAGCTTTCAGCCATGAGAAAGAAATAGAGGATAAAACAAACCTTAAACCACAAGAAGATCTATACTTTAGGAATGGAAGCTTTTTTAACATTAAGTGCTTTGCTCTGACAAATTTTTCGGCTTTTCTTTTAGAAACTTTGAGACTAAAAAGGTGACTATGCAGTAAAAAGAATAAAGGTTGAAGGGTGATCAAAGTCCTTATTCAAAGTGACGCTTTTCTTTTTACTTAGCTGGGTGTACTTTTATAGTTGAATTTTATAACTTTCAAAAGATCACATAAGCTCCATGAATGAAAAAGCCAAATGTATATTTTATTTTATGCATTGTCTAAGGTTTAAAGTTGAAAATAATGAAATTTAATTTGTAAGAAGAGTTTGTTTACTTTGTGTTTTTTCATTAAATGATAAATATCAAAATCACAATAAAAGCTGCAAAAAAAAAAAAAAAAAAAAAAAAAAGCAGTAACAACTGTTTTCTGGAGGTTAAATCGTAAACTTTTTTTTTTCTTTGCTCGAAAAATAAAGTGGATAGATTTTTTTTTTTACATTAATTTTTTTTCCAAATAGTGCGACACAATTTTGAAGTTAATGCGTCATTAAGTAAGAAGAATAAAAAGATTTTTAAGTCGTCACAGCAACATTTCATAATGAAAGAATGACTTGCAACTCCTTAAGAAAGAAACATTTCATTTACTAAGAAATTGGTGGGTCGTGAACAAAACAAAAACTTAATTATTAATTAATTAGTATTATATTTCAAAGTTAATAAAACTAGAGCACATTCGATTTATTCAGATTTTTTTTTTGGTTTTCCTTTTTTAGAGTTTAAGAAAAGTTCTAATTCATATTGTATTTTTTGTGCATTAAATTATTAAATGAAAACATGGACATGTAACTAGTGTGACATGTTTTATAAAAAAAAAAAAAAAAAAAAATTGCTAAAAATTTATTGGTCCGACACACTTTACTTTACTAAGAAAAAAAAATCTAATCAAATGAGCTTGTAAAAAGGATATTCTTGATCTGGCCGAGAACTTTCCACCATCGGGAGTTCAGAGTGGGCAAACCGCAAGAGCTAATTCCCTTATTTCACAAAAACTTAAAATATTACTTGGGTTAAAAAGAATATCCTAAGATATGAAAGAATAAGAAGAGTAAGACTAATTATGACAGCTTTAAATAAACTTCCTATGTAAGTAAATAAATTACTTATTTCTTGGTCCTTACAAAAGAAAAAAAAAGTCAGAAACAAAATCTTACTTCCAATAATTTCAAACTTTCAAATATTTTTTTTTTTTTTTATTGACAACACTTTGGCGTCACAAAACTAAAAGTAATAAAATTAAGAGCGAAAACAATAGAAGAAAGGCACAATTTTTTTTAAGGAAAAAAAAAAAAAAAAGGTCAAACAGGATGTTTCTTCCTAAGTCCCAAAAAGAAAAATGTATTTTAGAATTTCCTGTAATCAACAAAACTAAAGAAAAGTATTTCCATTTAAACTGAATGAAGCCTGCATTATTAAATCAACTTTTTACTTTATTAGTTAGAACTTTAACGTATGATTTGATTATTTTTAGGAATGAAACGACAAAGAAAGTTGAGTTGAGACTTGAGAAACGTCTTGTGAAAGATTTAGTTTTTACTAAAAAATGTATAATTTTTTTTTTAAATAGTATAAATGATTTTTAATACTATTTAAAAGTCAACAAAAAGGAACAATGAATCAAATTAACTGTTCACCGAAAAAAAAAAGTTTAATTGCAAAAAATAAAAACATGAATGAGCTCCAAAGTTAAGTTTCTAAATAATACGCATCATATCGTTGGTCTCACAGGACTGATAAAAGATTCCTTTGTAAAAAAAAAAAAAAAAAAAAAGATAAACAATGAAGGAAAAAAAACAGCAATCTCACGTCTAACCAGTTGTATTATTTTTATTTTACTACCATTTTAGATTTTCTTATCGGAGGGTGATGATGTGCGAGTCTTCCTTTTCGTGTGAAAGGTCTGCCTATCACCATTCAATTCAAAATCTTGGGTTCTATTGCTTCAGCTACTTGGAATTTCCATTTTGGTCTATTTTTCCTTCTTTCCATTCTTTCTCAATATAAGTCGTGGAAAGTAAGGGAGGAATTGACTTCCGTCACTGATAATACCGTAAAAAAAAGACTGACCTTTTTCGTAACCCCTAAGGCAAGGGATTTTTAAACAATTTCCGTTCCAGTTTCTCTCTTGAGTACTTAATAATGCTGATATGATCTTTGTCTAAGATTTTACAAATAGTATTTTTGAAGCTTACTTTCACAAAAATTCTTAATCACTTCCTCTCCCCCACCAATTCAATGGTATTTTTTGTTGCAGTTACAAAATCGTTGTATAAATAAAAAATCATTTTAGATTTAGTAAAAATCCATAAACTAAAAAAAAAAAAAATGTTCAACACATTCAACGGGTGTGTAACGGATGGTTTTTGTCAAAAAGAAAAAAAATGTAGAACTTTTTCAAAAGACAGGCGCGAAAATGTGTCGTTTGCTTACTAATAAAAAAAAAAATTACAAATGTATGAGCTTTTTAAAAAAAATAAAATAAAATAAGTAAATCAAAGGTGATTGAATGAAAAAGTTTTGAAATCAAAGTTTGTTTTTTTTTTAATGCCTTCAGTAAAGTATACATTTTAAATTTTTATTTTTAGATATAAACTTTCTTTTTCACAAGGAAAAGGAGGCAAGCCTTTCATGATTATACAAAAAGCCCCGTTCACTGATGTATCAGAGGAAAAGTGTCAAATAGCGTGAAGAAAACTAATTAAAACATTTCTTACTAGCAGAGTAAGACTTAGAAGACTATAATGCAAGATACTCACATGGAATGCAGACACCTGTTATTTAATGACTAAGTAAGACTTCAATAAGTATGTACACACACACAGAGAGAGGCTTTGTCAAGGACTACAGAGACTTGCCCATCATTCAGTCACAAACAAGTGTCCATTTTTTTCGATTGCTAACAGGACAAAATATTTCTTTCTGGTGACAAGTTATGAGGTTGAGAGAAAGAAGTACAAAAATGAAGATTTTATATGGTGTACTAAATTGAAGTTAAAACGTAAATTAAGATGTCACATTTAACAACAAAACAAGTTTTAAGAATAATCAGATCAAGTTTTTAAAATTTAAGAAAGAAACTGAGAAATTCATTTTTTTTAAGAATTATTTAAAAATAATAAAATTATTAACGAAGATAATCTCAAAGTTACAATAAAAAGTTAAATGGAAAAGTCTCTTTGCTTTGCTAGATTCAGTTAACATTTTTCTATGAAACTAATTTTCTGTTATTTATATTTTTGTAACTAATATAAATAACAGAAAATAACAATTTTAATTATTAACTATGTCATACAGTTTGTGTACACTGTACAATAATACATTGTTAGGTAGATAGGGAACTTTAGAGACATTTTATTTAAACTATTTGCAGAAATTTATTAAAAATAAATTACATTTTGTAGTGAAATGTAATAGAAATGAAAAGATAACGAACGAACGATAAAAAAAAATTACAAAAAAAAAAAAAAAAAAGGAAACACCGCAAGATTTGTTTATTATATCATTTGCGGGAGTAAACAATGCATTGAATGAACATCTTTTAACTTCTACTTGTTGGAAGTGATTTTGCTCCAAAAATTAAGAAAGAAAAAAATAATTCATCAACTGCAACTACCATCATGGCTCACACTCCACCGTAAACAAAAAGGTGGAGCAAAAAGTCTTTGCTTAAACAACTAAGTAAAAAATTTCATTTGTTGTTTAATCTCAACTGTTTATTGATCAAAGATTTTTTCAAATGGGTTTTTAGAAAGTGATGTTTCTGACGATGTAGGCATTAACTACTTCCAAATGTTTTATCATGAAATAGTATTTCATTTATAAAATATATTTCCATGGAAATCAATGGGTGTGTGTGTGTGAGAGAGAGAGAGAGAGAGCGCGCGCGCAAAAACACAAAGTACTTTTTTTAACCATGCAAAATAATCGAAAATAAGCAGAACTAGTAATACATTGTTCTCATGCTGAGCAAATTGTCTAAGATAGCGCAAAGTTACACCTAGGAATATATGAAAAGACGAACTGAAAAAAAAAAAAAAAAGAAGAAAAATCAAGTAGTTTTTGGTTGTACTTACCTGGTAAGAGGAAACAAGCTAGCAACAATAGCGCACTGTTCTGGAAGCACACATGGACGGCACTTTTCCAAAGATTGAATTTAAACAAAGAGTAATTCCGTTCAGTCATTGTATTTAATCCAAGGAAATACTTTAATTTTAAAAAAAGACTAAAAAAAAAAAAAACACAACAACAAATCGTGTTGGTTTATATGGTCAGCAGATATAATTTTAAAAAACAAGAGTCCTCCATAAAGTATATTTTCATAAAATGGTACATCTTGGATCCTTCTTCAATATTATCAACAAAAAAACACTTCAAGTGTAAACTCAGAAGACAGAGGAAATCAGCTATGTGCTGAACCTATTTTGGTTGTGAAATTAAGAGCGAGTTGTCAGTTGAGATATCCAATTGTAATTGATTGATCGATTGAAGAAGAGAAATGAGAAGGGGGGCAATGAGGAGAGATGCTGAATTTTGTCGACCAACCTCGACAATCGAGATGGACACATGTGGCTGTAGAGATGATTCTTCGCAGGCAGCAGGTGCCGGCGCACACTTCCGGGTCCCTCACTAGACACAGGTGAGAGAGAGAGAGAGAGAAGATTTATATTGGCGCACCTTCTTAAAAGGGGTTATCTTCAAGAGATCTACGCGTTGTTGTTCGTCAGATGTAATAATTTACTTTGTAGTTGTCAAGAAACGTGATTTCCATGACAAAAATATCCAGTTAACTAACACAAGTAACCAGGAAAAGCAACTCGAATGAATGTGAAGAAAAAAAAAAAAAAAAAAAAATATATGAATCAAGATTTGTCAGCGAGGATTGAAGTTTTGTTTTTTTTTGTTTTAAGATACGGTTTTGTTTTTAGCTTGATTTACTTACTGCACTGCATAAAAGCAAAGAGATTTTAGACTCAAGTTAAAAATAATTTGGAAAAGAAAGCGTGGTATAACTTATCTTTTTAAAAATTAAGTATTTCAGAAAGATCCTGAGAAGTTACACTTGGCTGTACACTCGTACAGTGTATAATAGACAAAACGGCAACCGAGATTTAGTTTAGTGACAGAAACATTTTCAAAAGTGACTATAAAAAAAAAAAAAAAAAAAATTTTTTTTTTTAAGTGGACTTTAAAAAGGTGTAAAAAGAAAAGTTACGCGACCCTTGCTGATGAGCAAAAATTCAAGTTGAATAAAGAACTGGCAAGAAGAGGGGGGCTCGTGTAGCGTATGAATATCTCTTTTGGTTAAGGGGCAACGGTTTTCTTTACATTACAACGAGAGAAATCGTTGAGAGTTGTTTTCACGCATCAGAGTTCATTAAAAAAAAAAAAAAAAAAAAGATAGGTGCAAACAAAAATGTAAGACGTTAAAACTTAAAAATAAGAAAAGAATGCATGGAAAAGTAGTAAAAACAGGAACTGTTGTGTTGTGTACTTTGTTTGCAGTTATTTCGATTGTCTTTTTTGTTTGTTTGTTTTTTTTGTTTTTTGTAAATAATCTAATTAACGACCACGAAAACAAGAATATTTTGTTTTCCAGAACAGTACAGTCAGATACAAAGAGACTCTTCGAATTATAGGGATGGATGCTTATTTCAATTATTTTTGCTATAAATGAAAGTGAAGTGGAGTAAATTACAAATGAAAACAATTTTTTTCCACTTTAAAACCGTTCGAGTTCGGTTAAAACGGATTTATAAACTGGGAAGAAAAAAAAATTCTTTCCTTTCACAATATTTCAACAACTAAATGTTACACAACGTTTGGCTGTTAGTCAATCTGTATCTTTATTTACCTAGCGTTAGGCCTCGATAAACAAGTAACAGTTTATTTCGCCAGCGTATGTAACAAATTTCAAATAAAGTGGATACTTAACAGGTAAAAATCCCACGTTGTTTTGAGATTGAATTTTTCGTTCGTCGATCTGATGGATCCAAACCAAAATAATGTTCCTTTGATGAAATCAGATTTGTTTCCTTTTGGTGTTGGTGATGGAGGGGCAATTGCGACTGACTTTTTTTTTTAACATCTGTTTTAATAAAAATACTTCTATTGTGGGTTTGAATATTCAAAAAAGCCAAACAATATCAGATTCCAACCATATCAATGTCAACAAATAACAAAACACTAGTTAGTAGTTGTAGTTACCCTTCCTTAAAAACTAAAATAAATAGAAAAGTTAGAAAACATTAAGATTTTTTCCATTTGCATGTATGTTAAAATTGGGCTTTTTTTAGTGTCATTATTTGACACTGAAGCTGATAAGGACTGACTCAATTGAAAAACAGTCGGAGAGGGGGGGTGCAAGTTATTATTAAGCAGAGAGATAGAGAGAAAAAGCCAACTTTTTTTTTTCTTTTCTTCCAATTTCACCTAGCTGTTTCGATCACTAGCAACGAACTGCTGCTGCCTCTTGTGTTTGTGACGGGGTCTGTAAATAGTCATTGTTGATATTCTTAGGATGTTGGTTGGCGTCATGTCCCAGCCCTATTCATAAAGCGCCATATACCTCTTCTCAAGCAACACATGGACGGAAGGAAGGACGGAGTTATAGAAATAAAAAGAAAATGAAAAAAAAAAAACGCACACAAACACTTGTTTTCGTCACTTACTCGTCGTGCTTTTTCAACAATGTTTATGTACCTACGGCTCTCACCGAGTTACAAGTCATTATCATCTATTGTTGCTTAAGCGAGTACGTCTCCATATCTGCACCCTTTAGTTTAGGGATACTGGAAACCTCATCCATGGCAATCTCCGTTTGATATTACTGTTCACCAAAAATAGTCATTGTTACTCACTACAGTCTTTTGCCGGCCCTTATGAGTTATGCAGACATCGTCAGCATAAAACGGTGTGTGCAGTAGCAGTAGGTACCATACTACAAATGTTACTCTGATGTAATACGAGAGCTTTTCTATTTGCTTCTCCCTAACCAGCCTCGTTTTTATTCTCGCTATGACATTCATCTGCTGGATTAGTTGTCACTAAACTTCGCTTATGAACTAGATTAGTTATGTCTATCCGTGAAACCTCATTTGAATTTTATTTAAATGCTTGGAGTCGAATTTTAAAAGAAATTTGATATAAATAATAAAACTCATATATTTTGCTCAATTTGACTTTTTCATCATTAGGAATTTGTAAATCTCATTTCTTCAGAATTAATCTATCTCTATCTCTACCTAAAATCACTTAAAAATATCTTTTTCAAGTATAATCTTTCATAATTTCACTAACTGAACTAATCCAAACTTAATGGAATGCCAGTGGTGATCCTTTTCAAAATATTACTCATTGTTGATACAGTTGACCACAACAAAATATTTTCTATTGACTTAGTTTTTAATGAAACGATTATATGATAATATTTTGTTTTTGTCATTTTTCACCTATTACCACTAGCATATTTCAGTCTGAATAGCTTTCTTTTTATTTAAATAAATGATTTTAGCTTTTAATAATCCTACAGTTAACCAAATCAGAAATAACTTTTACTTAAAGTGCTTGTTTTCCAGTGTTGTGGATATTTAAGAAACTTTTCAAAGCTATCATATTTGTTCATATAAGAGCTCTTCTTATTCCTCCTAAAAAATATGGTATAAAAAAAAGATATCTCCCAGATCTTATATACTTATCAAGTAATGTTTACTCAAATGTTTTAGATTCCAGGCAGGTATTTGTACATAACTTAACCCCATAATACTGTAATATTAAAACTTGCTGCTTTTTCATTATTTTCATGGAAAATGTTCAAACAAAATACATTCCTTAGTTCCACCAGTTCTAACCTTCATGGCTAAGACCCACCATGCCACGCCCATTGCAGTGAATTGCCCTCACTCCCTTCATATATCTTTGGTGAGATGTAAGTTCCACTTGAGCAGCTTGTTCTCACAAACTGCTTCTTTATAGAACCTACTTTATAGAACATATAGAGGCTGCTTCCCTGATCACTACAATCTTAACCTGTCCAAGTCTAGGGTTAACCATTATCTTCCCTACATATCTCCATAAACTGTCCCTCTTACTCTGTAACCCGCTACCCAAGTAGCTCTTAGGCATTGTAAAAAAAACATTAAATAGAAAAAAAATGATATCTTATATGTAAAGTTGAGGTATTTGGTAGGGTAATGTTTACTCAGACACCATAGACTATCAGTACTTGTACCTAATTCCATAATAATTAAATGTAACATATCATCAAATATGGTAATTTTCTTAACTTTGTTTTTTTTTTTGTAGTACAAAGCACTGTTAAGTTTGATATTGGCACAATAAAGAATTACTCTCAAGAACCCTTTATATATCTTACATCTGTCGGGATTCGTCTACCCAGGTTTTTGTTTTTGTCTTAGTGTCAGGATTCCAAACATTTAACAACAATACATCTTTTAAATGAAATATAAAAAAGGTTATTCATGGAAGGAAAAGTAGAAGCAGAACATCAGTTGAAATAACATTTATATATTCTTTTTGGAAATATACAATAACAACAAAATGTTTAATTTTCCTTGTAGTGAAGTTTGTTTTTATCAAGTAATTATGTGTTCATAAATGTGAAATGTGTAGACAGACTTACTTTATGACAGTCAGCCTAATGTTTTTGTCAGTGCATAGACAAGGCCTTAATCAATGACTGCTGGATGTTGTCTGGTATTATGTGTGTGTGTGTATGCACATGTAGATCAAACTGGCCTCCGAAATTGTCTTGAGCCTTGAGAAGCAGTAGGCTTCTGTTTTTATATCTGTAAGGGGGATCTGAAATTTAATTTCGCATAAAGGTGTCAACTTTTTGAATACAAGGTTTTCATTAATTAGAAAATATTTTCACACTTACTCATGAAAATCTTTTTCTCAAATTTGCGGGAGTGGTGAAGGTAGTTATTACTGTTATTTTCTAAATGGTCCAAAAATAACACATGGTAGGTCTACAACTACATCTGCACAAAGTCCATTAGCAAACAAGGTAGAATAATCTCACACTGGCTTAAAACTATATCGGTAAGAAATTAGTTAAGAGGTATTTATAGCATGTTGACTTTATGTTGCTTGTAAAAAAATGTTAGATTTATCATGATGCATCTTTTAAATGGGTTAATCAATTTGAAATATAGGGTGTTCCAATAACTTGGACTGATTTTAAATGTGAATTAAGTTTAAGCTTCTAATGATTTTTTTCTTTTGCTTTCAGATTTAACAACTTAAGTCTTTGGCAATTTCAACCATGGAAAGATTAACAATCAAACAACATGTTAAAGTTATTAAAGCTTATTACGAAAATGGACATTCAAATTCATAAATATATGGCCCAATAATCCGCTAGAAAAAAATGCACACCAAACAGGGACCTTTTTGTGGATGCAGTGGCTTTTCAACAATCTTCCTTGGATTTTCATCAGCCCAAATGTGACAATTCTGCTTATTAACGAATCCACCAAGATGAAAATGGGCTTCATCACGAAAGAGGATTTTTTGTTAAAAATCTTCATCAGCTTGTCTTTGCTCGTGCACCCAATTGACGAATGTACAGTGCTCCAAATTGTCAGAAGTTTTCAATTCTTGTGTCAATTGAATTTTGTAAGCATGTAGAGACAAATCTTTTGTCAAAATTTGATGTAACATTGTTGTGGAGAGGTTCAATTCCTGCGCATAATAATGAATAGAGGTGTCTGAATTTTTAGCCACATTCTCATGCACTGCACCAATGTTTTTAACTGAACAGTGTAAATGAGCACGCAATGGTGTTTTCACATTTGCCACCGATCCAGTATGTTTGAATTTACAAACAATATTTCCAATTGCACTCTTGGTTGGTCAATTATGTTGATCAAAAAAATCACAAAGTGCGCAAAATGCATTTTTGTTTGGATGTCCATTTTTGTAATAGGCTTCAATAACTTTAACATGTTGTTTGATTGTTAATCTTTCTATGGTTGAAATTGCCAAAGACTTAAGTTGTTAAATCTGAAAGAAAAAAAAAATCATTAGATGCTTAAATTTAATTCACATTTAAAATAAGTCCAAGTTATTAGAACACCCTATATTTCAAATTGATTAACCCATTTAAAAGATGCATCATGATAAATTTAACATTTTTTTACAAGCAACATAAAGTCAACATGCTATAAATACCTCTTAACTAATTTCTTACCAATATAGTTTTAAGCCAGTGTGAGATTATTCTAGCTTGTCTGCTAATGGACTTTGCTCAACACCATTAGGTGACATGGCAACAAGTATTATAAAAGGAAAGGACTCACTCCTCTTTGCTCAGGGTTTAATAGTGACAACACTGAACCTTCCCCCTTCAGGAAGACTGCTTTATTCCAAGCCAAGTCAACTATTTAATTTTACCAAACCATGTGGCACATTCACACACACACACACACAGACACACAACTGCTAATCACATTAATGTTTTTCCTTTCCCTTTTCCTAGCTCTATTTGTACAAACACAACTAATTATAACTATACTTAAATTATGTTGTCATGTGTGTGTGTGTGTGTGTGTGTGTGTGTGTGTGTGTGTGTGTGTTGAATTAATTTATTTTGAAAGTTTTTCTCCTCAACCATAACAAGTAGTAACACATCTCTGCTATACCAGCAAAGGGGGATTTCTGAACATTTGTTCATTATAATTTCATCAAAACTTTGCAAATCACATGCTATCAAAAATGCTGTTGTTCATTGGACAAGAGGACATTTTTATATACTTCTTCATAATGGCTACAAGATTCCTGGTGAGGTTTAGGTCAGGGAGATTTCCTGGTCACCCACAAAATCATTTTTTGGAAAATATCAAGCATTTCAAACCTGTGCATATCTCTGAATGTGACACATTTAGTCTGTTTCTTCACTAAGGAGTCAACAATCAAAATCAACAAAGAAAAGAAACAAATATTTATGTTTATGTACAGCTTGACCATAATGTACAACACACATTGAAAACACCAAGAAAATTCAATCAGATCATATACACAATTGTCACTACTGTTAGATTTCATTGGAATTAACATATATATTTCTTTCAGAGTGAAACATCCAGTTGTAAAAGAGATTACAATATATGCTTTATAAAATAAAAATTAAAATTAACACTGATTTGTTTTGCATCATTATGTCAAATATTGTGATGTTAGAAAGGAAAAACTGATTTTGTAAGTTAGCAGCCATGAGAGACTATATGGAGCTCTTTTTACTTTTTTACCTTTGCATTATTTTAAATCAAGATTTTGACATCTTAACGCTAAAAGATGTGGGTAGCCTAATGGGTTAATAGCATGGAGAACAGAATCTGAAAACTGAATTCAAACTGCAATTGAACCAGATTATGTTCACTTCATATGAATGAATCAACTTCCCCTTCAGCTAATATATAAATAGCAATATAGTTGGGGCCCTTGTAACTTGTAAAGACAATCTATTTGGGGCATTTTATAATAAGTCAGAGTAAGGACCACTCTTTACTGCTAGTATCACGTAACCTACTACAACCTATTATTTGGAGATGAGGTTGGCACTGCCAAGTAACCCCCCCCCATTAACCTGAGAGATGCCATGAAGTGTAACAATTCAATATAACTCCCTGATAATCTAATAGCTCATGTCCAGATTTTAAAACTGAATTTTGAAATTAATTTGTTTGTTTCTTTGAATATACTAAGAGATTTTGCATGAACTGTTTTAAGTTTTATAAACCCTTGAATAAAGATGCTGGGTTGATGCCTAGTTTGATTTATTGGATTTTATATCTGACTGGTGTAAATTGAAATCAACTTTTACTATTATGTTTGTTTTTTTTTGTTGTTGTTTTTTTTGTTTTTATTATTATTATTATTATTATAATTATTATTTTGTACTTGCTGACTAGCCAGGAATAGATTGCAATGAGAGAATCTATGATGAGAAAGTTGATTCATGGAAGGAAAAAGCCTTGCACAAGCAAGGCTTTTTCCTTCCACGAATTTGCCCAAGAAAACCCCAAGAGGTAGCAAATTTAGAATGATGACTTAAAAACAGATTCTTGATAAGGAAATTTAAGGAATGATCTGTACAGCACAAGAACAGGCTTGAAGAACATATTCCATCAAGTATGTATTGATAAAACAGCTGATCACCCTTGTGCAGGCTGTGTAAGAAAGCAATCAAAACAGTAAAAATAAAACAATTTTGTATTCTAATTTTGTGAACATTAATAAAATATCTTGCAAATATAAATATAAAAGGAGACAGATGTCTAGAAATCAATGTTGTGATTAATATCACTTGAATATCACAGAATTTATATAACATAATTGCATCCACCAGAATAGAGAAAGATCATGACAGACTTTCACAATATCTAGAAAACTACAGAGCCAACTATACTAACAACACGATTAGCAGTATCTTGACAAAATATATTTTGTAAATCATTATATTAGATCATTGCAAAAGTTTGTGCCTGATTTAAAAATTAAAGACAAAATTTGACATGCTCACAAAAAGATCTATTAGTCAAGTAGTCTCCATTGTTTTTAACAACAAATTGTTCTACAAGCTTTTTCATAGAAACTTTGTTTTTTGTTGGAAAAAGGTTGTGAGGTAGTTTTCGATTGACTGTACAGAGTCAACTTCTTTGTCATTTAAATTATTCTGGAGAGTCTGAAACAAATGAAAATCTGAAGGAACCAAGTCAGGAGAATATGGTAGGTGCTGGAGGGTTCCCCATTTCAACTCTAACCTTTTGCAAGATCTGTGTTGCGACATGCAATCTTGCGTTGTCATGGTGGAAAATGGCATTATTTTGAGTTGCCAAAATTTGCCATTTTTCTTGAACTCAAGTCTCTTCAAATAGTAAGAGGCAGTTGAGATTTTGATTTTCAAACTCTTAGCAATTTCTTCCATCAAAATCTTCAGTTTATTCTCCATGATGGCAAGCAGAGCTTCTTCATCATCGTTGGAAGGTCGACCAAAGTGTGGTTGATCATTTAGGTTAAAATCACCCTGATAAAATCTTCCAAACCACTTTTTGACCATCTGAAGAGCTCTGAATGTTTTTGTCACAGTTACTTCTTCATATGAAATTCACAGAGCATGGTGAAAGTGCAACTTTTCAAACTCCATCTTTGAGACATTCATTTGTGAACAAAACATCAATATTCAACAAAAACTAACTCTCAACTGAATGATGCAAAAAAATTGGTTTTGAATGCTAATTATCAAGGCAGAAAGACACTCCCCACTTGGAGATTAATACAATACAATTGTAGGGTTTTAGGTAAAATACTCCACCTAGCTAGCAGATAAGTGAGGTGAGCTAATGTCCTTGGCACAGTAGAGACGACCAAGATGAATTAAGGCCCTTGCCACAGTTAGATACCAGTCCAGTCCAGTCCAGAGAAGTGGTTAGAGCAATATGTACTGCAACCAATATCCAGATTCACATCATGGGGGAACAAAGATATTCATAGATGATAGTGTAGTGGTCTAGTTGTTTCAGAAGTCAGAGTTACCATAATGTAGTGGCTTGGTAATAAGAATGAACAATTGTAAATGTTTGTTTACGGCTGCATGAATAACATGACCACACAATTTATATCAAACATAAAATACCACAAAGCATGAAATACAAGAAGAAACAAAATGGTTTTAAAACATAACATTGTATTTATTTGTGTGTTGATGTACATGCGTAGAAGTTAAAGATCTGATGGAGTTATGTCTCTTAGACTGGGAATATTTTTTATCTGTACTCACAAAAGTTGAATTAATTATAAGGCTGAGAAATGCTGAATAAACTGTAGTTTAGATGAATACTTCAAAGAGAAAAGTTCTTGTTGCATGTTTTGAAATGTTCTGTATGTCTGTAATGTAGTCTGGAAAAGTTTGTACGTACATGCATGCATGAATATGATTTTAACATTTGTCCACCCATGATCGAGATGAAAATCCTTTTGGGACTACATCTTGCACCAAGAAGAGAGAAAGGAGAATGAGCGAACTCGTGTCTGCTATTTATAGATAATGTAATCATGTGACAGGATCACAGCAAATGGCGGGAAACTTGACTTGGTCATGCGCTGGAAAAAATATATTTTCTGTGGGTGGATTGCAACGCCCACTTGTGTCTCTATTGACCAATTAAAAGCTCATATTTCCTGAAAATATTTACTAAGCCAAACAGGCTCTCTGCTCCACTTTTTTGCACAAAAATGTACAAAATTATACATTGATAAGAAAATGGTAGCGGGATGCTACAGTAGTTAACCACCTCACATCAGCTGAAAAGGCAATAATCTTGTAGAGTGCAAACCTCCTCTATTGTAAGTAGCATGCTTCTGTCATGTTATATTGTTGTTTTATATTGTTGCATTTAATTGATGAATGTATTTTGGCACCCTTCTTTTCATTTCCCTTTAGTACCTGATATTTATTCTAGTTTGTGAGCTTCTTGAGGTAGGGAGTCATTATAAAATAACAACCCAACACAATCTTTCCACTGCCTTTCTCATTTAGCTTTTTACTATACTAAGCTGAGTTCAGCAAATATTAGTAAGCCTTATCTAATTCAATAAAATTCAAGCTTTCATTTTAACATGCTTATTTTTTTCTGTTGTATTTTGCAATGATATCTTGGAAGATAATTCTTTTGTATAAGCCAATGCAGGTAGGAAAATTTAGCTTAGAATGAAAATTAACTGACTGTAAGCAAATGTGTTTTTCATCAACATACATAATGTTTCTTCAAGATCAATATAACAAGGGCTCTAAAATTGAAAATAATTACCAGGTAGCTGATAAAACAAAAAAAATCACCACAATAAAACCTTGTATTAAATTAAAATCTAGTGGAAAATAATAACTCTTAACAGTAATTAACTGGATTAAAAGTTGCAAACTTATTAGTCTATAAATTTGAAGAATAAAAAAAAAGATAATGAAAATGTCTTCTGTCTGAATCTTTGGGGTGTGGAGTTATCATTATTTACATTCAAATTCATCTATGTTGTTATTATCACAACATTTCAGTTGTTTTGTCTCCCATTTTTCTTCTGGTACTTGTTGATCAAGGTAACTTCCATGGAATTTCTAACTAAACCCTTTATTTAATCTAAGCAGTTAAAATGTTCTTGTTCCACTTTCCATGTCTAGGAATATTTCATCACTGAGATCATAGACAAAGAACATCATTGGAAAATTCATAAACTTAAGGAATCAGCACATATGCTAGGCCACAAAAATCTCCTGAGCTGACTAAGCATAGAAATGAATATGGGAACCAGTAATAAGGAGTGCCAGAGAAAAGTGATAATACAAAAATTGCAATATGAGCTCTGGTAAAAATGTGTAATGATAACAGCAAAAAATTGCAATATGAGCACTGGTAAAAAATGGTTGCTGAAGACATTAGGTTTATAATACCCCAAAATTCATACACAGATGTGCCACTGTGCCATGTGTCCTCAAGGACACATGGCACAGTGGATAAAGATGTTAGATCCAGTGACAGGATCCAAAGAGTGTGAGTTCAATACCTGGCTAAGGCAGTGGAGAACTTGGAGAGGGGAATTAACAGGAGATAACTGATAACTGACATCCATCTATAACAGTCTGCCAAAATAAAGGGTTCAGTTTGGCATTCCAACCACCTGAAGAAGGCTGGGGCATTGTAATAAATATGGTGATAAAGATGAGGACAATAGTCTGATACTGAATATTTCATCTTGTTCTGATTTAATACTGCTCATTTATTTATTTGTCATTTATTGCATATGTCTGCACTACTCAGTAAAGGTGTCTCCAAATTCATGAGCCAAAACTACTGTCCCCAACCCTAGATTAAACAAGGGGCCCAGTCTGAAATTCCCTGAAGGTTACCCAGATTGATGAACATTGAAAGAAGACAGGATAGCACAATGGTCTAAATATTGTGATAACAACAACAAAGACAAGAACAATAATCCAAATGTAAATAATGAAATATCTATAAAGAATATATTACAGAATGATTTTGAAGTCATTTATTGAAGATAATTATCAAACAAATAGTCTTGAAGATCAAATACAAAATGACTTTTGCTTTAAATACATTCTTTAATTTTTCATCCAATATTTCTTGATTTTCTTCTCATAAATATTTTTGTGGTCCAAAATAAACTTTCAAATATCAAGTCAATCAGTGTGTGTATGGTTTCTTTCAAGTTTCAAGGTTTTCAACTAATTATTATTATTTATGATGAATGTGTTCCTCAAATTTTTACAACAAAGGAACTTGCCAAAGTGTTGTTTATTTTTAAGGTAAAAATGAAAGATGAAATTCAGGTAAAATTGTTCTGTTTATAAAGTCTATAAAGACTCTTTATCTTACTGTTGATGATGAATTGTAATTTCTATTAATTCATTTTTTTAAATATAGTTGTTAATCCTTTAGAGATTAAAAAGGAATATATTTGAAAAATCATCAAAATAAACTGGTAACAATAATTATTAATATGATCAAGTATATTTTTTTTCTTCTGTCTTTTTTGTAGTTAGGGAATGGGAAAATATACACAAAAGAAACTGTTATAAAATTATATACCATGTTTGATCCTCAAGTAATTAGTCACAAACTTAATAAGAACAGCTTTCTACAAGTGGAGACTATTTATAGTCTCCACTCTTTACATATTTAAATTAGACAATCACTACATCTGGAAATATCAGTGGTGGGAAAATACTTCTATATAGATATTCTATCATAAAGATTGATACTATTTACATTATTCAGACTATTGTCCTCATAAAGGAAATTTAGACAGATTGTTCAATCAGTTCATCCATTCCTCCTTGGATATTTCTCACATTTTTTGAAAGCTCTCCACCAGGAAATAAATAACTTAATTTTCTATCAGTTTTTTTCTTTCTTTCAGGTCTTAAGTTTCCTGAACTTTTAGTTAGTAACTCATAAATGCCCCACATATTGACAAGTATTCAACACTAAAGTAGAATGTCAAATTATTAATCCAATTGATCTTCACCTTGGGAATACAATTAGTCTTTTCAAAGCTACAAATACACAAAGGAAGTGTCTGTCACTAATAGATAATAAACACATATGCACACATGCACACACAGATGTTACCCAGTAAGAATTCAAAGCATTGTTCCTGCTGGTAAAATATCTGAGTTTCAAGTGTCTACTATAAGAATACTTGATAAGTAATTCTTATCTTTGCTTCTCCAACATTACATACTTAGTGACAGTAAAATAACTGCATGAAGCATTCAGACAAAATAAATGGAATTTAATTTGAGTTTTATGAAAAGGAAGCAAGGAATTAAATAAAAATGGCAAAATACTTGGTGAAAATCAGGTGAGTTGAAAAGAACAAATAAAATAAATGATAAAAGTGTAGAGAAGTCATTGTGCCAATTAATCATAAGACGAAACTTAAATTTTTTATATTCAGCATTACATTTAATTAAACTCCAGTATTTGCCATTTACTGCAGGTCAGTCTGTGTGTTGGTGGCCTTGGGTCTCTGATCTGAAATATGGCCCTTAAATTCTCATCTGCAATGTCTGAGAGATACTTCCCCTCAGGTTGGTGTTTATATAACTGCATGTAATAATGTTATTTCTCATGCTTGAAAACCAGGTGCAGTTGGTCTGGTCAACTGAATCTGCACTCAACAGCTGGGAGGTCACCTCAAGTGAATCCTCCTCTTGGCTTCTCTGAAAGACACAGTCTGTTCTGGAATGCTCTGCAGTGAGACATAAACTACAAAAGTACATACAACTGGAAAATCAAGTTAACATGAAAAACAGAACCAGATATTTTGCTAACAACCTTGTAATGAATACATTGTATTCCAATGTTAAACCACCAGATACCATTATAGTATAATCCCAACTATACTATTATTAAGGAATTACTATAACAATCTGACTTAATATGTTTGCTAAAACCTAAATTGTCACAGCTTTGAGTTGTGCCACATTTTTATTGTTGTGATTTTGAAATGCAGCAAAAGTAATTCCTGAATTGTGATGAGTCACCAAGACACAAAAACAATTGAGAACTACTACTTTGAAGAATTGGGAAACATTTTGAATTAGCAATTCTAAACTGGACTTCTGACTCACTTTTCCAAGAACTAGAGAACAATAGGATGGATGATTCTTTTAAATATGGATTCTATGAATTTATTTTTTATTTGTAAAATGAAATAAGTTCAACTTTTCTTTTTTATTTCTGGAAATTTTACTTGGATGAAAATTTATTTTTTAATAGTGCTTTCTTTCTTTATGATCCACTTTTAAATTGAAAATTGAGGCTCAGCTAATTTATATTATAATGATCACTTCCTTTCCTTTAGTTTATAAATTCACTGAATCTACTAAAATATGGACAACAACTCACTGGAGTTGTTTAGTGAAACAAAGACAAATTTTTAATTAGTCTCATATTTAGAAAATAAATTTCCAAAGGAAGACTAAAAAATATGGTAATTAAATTAATGCATTTACAATTCATATATATTTTTCATATATTATTTTAAGAATGGAGAAAAAACTGAGGTTTGCTTAATGGCTGAAAGGGTTGCTTAATTTTCATCAGTGCTTGTTGTTGGTGTTTGAACCCTGGAAAAAGTCAGGAATTTGATTGCTGTTTTTCAAGAAAGGCAAGTTGATCCTACTTGAAAGGTGGACGGAACACATTCTTCCTATTTTGCATTTTCCCCATTTAACCTTCTGCTAAACAAGTTAAAGCTTAGTAAATAACAAGAACAAAAAGAACTTAATCACAATGAAGACTGGAGCAGATATGAGGGGTGCTGAAAAGTTTTTGGCCAGGCACACTAACTCAAATCTGGGTATTATTTTGTCATTGTCATTGGAAACAGTTTGTCTCTTATATTGTAGTACCAAATTGCATAATTCATGAGCTTATCATTGGAAAGTGTAGAATTTTCAAGTGTTGAACTCTGGGCCACTATGAAGTTCTTGTTAGGGCAGAAGAAAATTTCAATGGAAACCCATGAGTGATTGATACAAATATTTGGTAACAAGTCATATTGAACAGACATGCTTTTAGATCATTTCATATTAATGCAGGTCTCCCCCAAAGCTATCCTTGGACCTACATTGTTTCTTATTTTCATCAACAACCTTCCTGATGTCATCAGTTCCCAACTAGGTATGCTGATGACACAACTATTTACTCCTGTCTTAGTAGCAAGTTTGACAAAGTAAAACTGGTAGCTGTTCTCAAAATGACCCCCAATTTGTGGTTAACTGGGGCAAGAAATGGCTTATAAATTTTAATTCCTCCAAAAAAAAACAGCTTTCATTTAATTACCATAAAGAGCTTTTTCCATCTTTCATTACCATGGCTGATGCTAACCTCCAGGAGAGCAACTCTTTGCATCTTCTTTGTTTTATGTTTTCCACTGACATGAAGTGGAGTGATTTTATTGAATCAATCACTAGGTCTACTACTAGGAAGATTGGTTCATGGTGTCATGCCAGACAATCTTTTCTCATCTGAATCCATCTTGTACATCTATCATTCAATCCAAGCATTGAATATCGTTACCATATCTGGTCTGGTGCTCCTACTATACATCCCAAGATTCTTGACAAAATCCAAAGAAAGGTCTGTAATGTAATCAATCCTACCCTGGCATTTTGACTTTAGTCACTTTCCCACTTTTGTGACGTGGCTTCCTGCTGTCTTTTCCACAAATATTTTCATAGCAATTGTTCTGTTGAGCTCTCCTCCCTGTTGCCTCAACTGCATGAATTTAAGTATACTACTAGATTGGCAACTAGGTCTCACCATTTTACTTTTTGACCAGTTACATGAAAATGTATATTTTATTCTAATAGTTTCTTTTCTCATTCTCACCTGTGGAACACCCTTCCGGTTTCTTGCTTCCCTGCCATTTATAATCTTAAAAAATTTTAATGCAGTGCCAATTGGCATCTGTTTTTCTGTATCCTATTCTTTTATTGTCCTTTCTTCTTATTCACTTTCACTCTCAGTAACCCCTTGCATCTTAGTGGAATTATTGCCTTGCTTCCGATGAAATGATTTTAAAAAAAAAAGCACTTGTCACACTCAACTACAAAGAAGTGGTGTACCAACTTTAAACATGAAGTTTTTCAGACCCAAGTTGTAACATGGCCTGGAAGGATTTCAATTCCTAAAATTGTTGATCATGTTCATGACCTACTTTTGCCTGAACCATCTATCACAACCAAAGAATTGCTGAGACACTAGAGATATCCAGGGAATGTGTTAGGTTTATAATTCATAAGCAGTTGAGTTTGCAGAAGCTGTCAGCCAAGTAGGTGCCAAAATGCTTGAATGCCAAACAGAAACAATATTGTGTGGACAACTCCAAATTGATTTTATAGCATTTTCAGTGATAATTTATGCCCTTTTTAATGAACTAAGGTTACACTATTACAATCCAGATAACAAATGACAGTTCATACATTTAGCTTCTCCACAGATGACAAAATTCAAGATCTAAAAGTTAGCAGGAAAGGTCATAGATGTGGTTGTTGGGGATAAAGAAGATATTTTGCTAACTGACTATCTTCAGAAAGGCCAAACAGTTAATGCAGAATATTACTCTTATGCTAATTATAAAAAAAAAAAATAAAAAAAAACTCTGAAAGTAAGGTGTTGAAAGATGATCTCTTTGTGCAGGACAATGTACCTGTTCACTGGACTAGCAAGATAATGGATGTTTTAAAGAATTTGTGGTTTTTGTGAGAATACCACCGCCTTTATTTGCTAGGTCTTGCTTCATCTATTTCCTGTTTCCAAACCATAAACAGATGAATACCTTTGAATGATTTACAAGTGATAGTATCTGAAGAATAGTATTTCAATAACCAAATATCAGAATATTTTGGGAAAGGCTTAAAAAAAACTTGAGAAATGATGTACCAAGGATATAAATGTTTCATGGCTCTAGATGATTCCTTTCTTGGTCAAGTTTTTCAACACCCTCAGGTAGCTACAAACAAAATTCAAATTTATATCCTGTCTTCTTAGAAGTCTTTACTGATTTGGTTAAATTCAAGTTTAGTCTTACTGTTACATTGTTTCTTATCTGAGTTCCTTTAAGAAATTCAGACAACATAGTAAAGTCTATATTTCTGAGATGTGGTATTATGTTCATTATTTACATTATTTGGACTATTGTCCTCATCTTTGTCACCATATTTATTACAATGTTTTGGCTTTTCAGTACCTGTCTATATTTCTGAGATGAGGTATTATGTACATTATTCAGACTATTGTCCTCATCTTTGTTGCCATATTTATTACAACATTTCGGCTGTTGTATGCAACGGACTTCTTCAGGTGGTTGGAATGTCGATCTTAACCCTTTATTTCACTTACTGGGGTAGACTGTTCTAGTTTAATGTATGTCAGTTATCAGTTATCTCCTGTTAATTTCCCTCTGAAAGTTCTCCACTGCCTTAACCGGGTATTGAACTCACACTCTTTGGGTCCTGTCACTGGATCTATCCAACACCTTTATCCACTGTGCCATGTATCCTTAAACATGGCACATGGAACTGGAACAGTCTATCCCAGTGAGCAAAATAAAAGGTTAAGTTTGACATTCCAACCACCTGAAGTAGTCTGGAGCGTACAACGACCAAAATGTTGTAATAAATATGACAACAAAGATGAGGACAATAGTCCAAATAATGTAAATAATGAACATAGTAAGGATAATTGTCTTGTCCGTCAGTCTTAACACCTCAGATAATGATCTTATTCATGAATGAGTTTTAAAAATGTCTATTTTTTGCCAACAGATGATTACAAATGATAGAAAAGTTAACTGCAATGTTACATTCCTAAAATTTAATTCAATTTTAGCCAAGACTAACATAAGTAGACAAGTCTGAGAAAAACAACAAAAAACTTCATAAATATTGATAGTTCCTCACACAAAAAAACAAACAACTGAAAAGTTTCTCTTAATCAAGTTGAAAAATAACTGTTAAAAGCCAAACAAGTCTTTTTAGATAATATTTCTCTTATGAAGATTTCTGTGTACAAGATTTTTTCTTTTATATTTTGTTTACTGTAATGTTAAAATGTGTATAGTGTAATGGATTTCAGCATAAAAAATGAAAATGGTGAGCTGAGTTCAAATTCCAGGCTTGGCTACTGCATTCACTTTCACACAAATTCCCTTGGAGCAAGGCATGAATCTATCACTTTTCTATACCCACTCACAGTTATGGATTAAATAGCAGGGTAGACAGAGCCTTAAGTAGCAAACAATCTAGGATAAGAAAAACTTTGAATACCAAGCTGTGGAGAAGGTAATGGGAAACCACTGTCTTTCCCAAGAATATATGGCAATTCAAAGATAATAAAGAAAAGAATTCTATGGAAACTTATGATCACCCATATTCTGAAGGGACATGGCATTTAAAATACAATTATGTTAAATATTATTACTATTAAAAGCAATTTCAAAAGTATTTGAGTTTTATGGGACTTATTAAGCATATTCTATTTTCATTCCAATATTATTGTAAATAGTCATATTTGGTTTCTCCATCATCTGTCTTCTTTTCTTGTTTTGTTTACTTTTACCTTTAAAAAATAATTATATTTTTTTTCCAACATTCTCTTACTATAGTCAACTGTTTAGCTTATTTACCCTTTTAAGCTTCAGTTAAAAGAATTGATTTACCTTTTGTTTTAAAGTTTCAAGTCATGTTTACCATCTTCTGGTTTTCTTCATATTTCTATTTATTCATTTTTCTTTTAATAAATGTGTAATCTACCATTTTTATTTTGATAATTTATTGACATGATGAAATCAATAGAGCAGAGAAGTAGCAAAAACCTTTCCTATGATATCATCTTATGATCATGCAGTTTACATTATCTAGTTTCAGTAATTTGCATTAATTTTCAGTTTATCTATATTGAATTAATTATTCATTGTTTCTTGCCTACCAAAGTTAGATAACATCAGTCAACAAAGCAACTTAAATGAATTTCAAATGCTGTGAGTAAAATGTAATAAAAAGTTGGCAAATATTTAACCATCATGTCCAAAAAAGAATGGTGTGTCTAAAGGACAGTTATTCTCTTGACATTGCTATTACTGTATACACTTTTGACTCCCTTGGCAGTGTTTGTTTTTAAAAAGCAACAATTAGAATTTTAATAAAACCCAAATGTATGAAATGTTTTCATAGTCATGGTAAATAATAAATATCACATTGTAGTTGGTTTACAGATTTTATAATTTTTTTATAGATTTTTGAATAAAAAGATTTCTTTTCAGATTTATTTCTTCGTAAAATGGTGAATAAATCTTTATAAAAGTTAAATAATAAATATCGCATTGTACTTTTTATATTTTTATAATCTTTTAAATAAACATTGCTGGCGGAGTCAAATGTATATACAGTAATTGTGGGGTCAAGGGAATAATGGTCCTTTTGAAACAGTTTTTTTTTTGTGGATATGAAGATAAAACATTGCCACCAAAAAGTTTTCAGTGAAAATCTGGGCAATATTTTTTTATTATTTAACAATTACAGGTGTTTTTTTTTGTTTTCTTTACATCATTTTATTTAAACTTAATTTAAATTGTATTTTTTTTTTTTCAAAATAAAATCATGATTACTGTGAAATGTAAATGTAAATATTAAGTATAAATGTATTATAACATCTGCTCTGTACGAATATTTGTATTGATTTGTTTTTTATGGCTTATCAACTCTTTATAGCTTATTTGAAGCTGAACCATATTTCGAATTGTAGGAGTTTGCTTACAGTACCCAGTGTTTCCAATCAGTCCCCAATCTAAGTATTGACCAGGCTCAACATGGTTTAGCTTTGGTGATTGAGTGCGAATTGGTGTTTTCAGCATGATTTGACTTTAAGAATGAATATTTGTATAGTTGATTTGATTTTAAGTTGAAATCAGTTATTTATGTGCCATGTGTGATACATGCTTTGGCAATGATGCATCTTTTGATAAATGACTGATGAGGCAGATTTTTTCCATGCAGTAGGTTGCCACTTCTTTCTGCAGTTGACCAGTTGCCATCCAAGGCTATAGAACCTGGTCTGTCATACTATTTACCCATAGCTGGGGGGAGAAGAAGAGGATTTATACCTTTCCCAAGGGTATAAGTATGTAAATGAATGGATTTTGACTGGAATTTGAACTCGGCTCTCTGATTCCTCAATCCAAGCCGCTGTCCATCACTCCACCATGCCTCCCATGAAGTGTAATATACAAATTTTTAATTTTTGTCCAATGAAAAATAATACAAAAAGCTGTTTATAGTAAGATCTGAATGATAAAACTATTCAGATTTTAGATAAAGAAATTGGATAATGGTAGATTTGTTGTCATTCAATCTCAATCAATAAGCATCAGACATATCTTTGAACATGTTGATGCATGAAATGAAAATAATAATTATACTTTATTTTTGCCTCTCTTGAGTCCAAAACCATATGATGTGCATCATTACAGATCACAAGCTGATGGGTAAAGTGGAAATAACCACCCTTAGAAATATAACTAATTTGCTTCCACTCTCCAATACCATCCACAGCAAATACATAAACCTATTTGAATACAATAAAAGATCTAGTACAGGGATTGCTAAATTGAGTCTTGAGGATAATATGTCTGGAAAAAGAAATAAAGGTAATCCAAAATAGAGGTGGACAGATAACATGATTCTGTGGTCACCAACTAATGAGTGGCAGACACTAAATAAGCTTTCTCAAAATCATAATAAATGGAAGGAAATAAGTCATGTTAGTTCACAATCTGCTACAAGTAGAAACAGCAACTAATGGCAATGGCCTTATATGGAAACAGCATTCGTTGACTAATCAGTTGCAGCCTGTCCTGAAAATATAGTAATTTTGAATATTTTTGAGAACCATTTATATGATGTTGAAGTAACTTGGCAAACAATCAGAAATGTCTGTACATGTGTGAACACTCTCCATTGGTGTTACTTAATCAGCAGTAAGATGGCATTAGGTGAGTAGAATGCTATATAATCTCCACATTTACAATGACTAAGTGAGGAAGACCAGTAAATATATACAGTATAACCCAGATATAAGAGACCCGGATATAAGAGAAACCCAGATATGAGAGATTTTCTCTGGTCCCAAATTAGAGCCTGTGTTAATGTATATAAATTAGACCAAACCCGGATATAAGAGACTTCTTCTCCAATCCCAACAACTCTCTTATATCCGGGTTACACTGTATCAAACTTTGTTCAAAACTTGGACATTTGTCCACAAATCCATGGAATTTTTCAAATGATTAAGAAAACTCTCAGGGATGATTCAATAAATAACACTTAGAATTTTGATGCCGACCCAACTTGACCATGAACATTTTGAAAGCAGTTCACTTTCTGGAAGGTTTTTAAAAAACAATGCCCCAAAAATATTGAATTCACACAGGTTGCAATGAAAAGATGAGAATATCTGAAGATTTAATAAACTGTCTAGAAAATATTCAGCCATTTTTATTATTCCAAGAACTTATTCTTCATAACTTTCGTTGGGTTTTTAGTAAAACACTGCATCACTCAAGTATGTTAGTCCCTACTCGAAAGTCCAGATTTGGATCTCTACAACTTCTGGATTTTCCCCAAACTAAGATCACCATTTACAGGAAGGAAAGTTCAGACTGTGGTCAAGATTAGATTAAAGAGGATGTTATAAGGCAGCTGATGGTAATCCTGAAAAAGGATTTTGCTGGTTGTTTTGAAAAATGGAGTGTATGAAATTCTGTTGTCCAGGTTTTTTATATTAAAAATCTGAATGTCCAAATATGACTATGCTTTGTATTTATAAGCCTATGTACATGAATTCAAAAGAGTCAAAAAGGAGTGAAAAAAGTCTTTAGTTAAGTTAAAGTAGTTGGTTTAGAGAAATATTTGTGGTTTAGAAAATACTTTGATCATCAGCAAAGATTCACTAACCATTTGAACTGTTGTTGATGATTCGTTTGAAGTTGCCAACACATTTCTTTCAGCATGTACTGAAGGGAAAGAAAAAGCTATGTAGCTCTTGTGTTTGTATGGCTTGTAAACCATTGCATCTCTGCTGGTGAAAGTTGAAATGTGTAGGTTTTTACAAGAAATTCTTTTCAAAAGTAGGCTTGAGAAAAACAAGCTTTTAGTTTACTCTGATTGGTCAAATATTTCACATGGTGCTGTTAATTTCTAACCAATAGACACTTTGATCTAAATGGTGTGTGTTGAATTGTGTAATCTTTTTGGCATCTTTGTAAATATTGTTTTTATTGATGTTATGAAATGAATGTATGTTTTCGCGTTACTAAGTGTATAGTGGCAGAATGATGAAGAAACAATGAAAATTTAAAGCAATAAACAATTTTATTAACATAAAATACAATAAATGAAAAATCAGGGTAGATGTCGCTCATATAAAAAAAAAAAAAAAGAGATAAGTAGAGTTGTAAAGGCATCCAGTGAAGCATATGGAAGGAGAGGGAGGATGAGTTGTGACTTACTGGGGTGACAGTGTTGGCGAGCTGGTCAAGTTTAATGTTTTTGAAGATGGGAGGTTCCTTTTTGATGAGCCTGTGAACTCAGGTCAAGATGCAGTCCAACTACACTTTGATGGGCTTTTATGTGCTTTTTGAGGCTCAAATTGGCTTGAGTTTTCATTTTGTTTCTTTAAGCAGGAGTGGGTGATATTGGGTAGAAATTTTGGATTGTATTGCTTTTTTTTCTTTGAGTTTGAGTAAACAGGAGATATGTGTGGAGCTTTGCAGATTTTTAGTTGAGTTTTGGGCATTTGGAGCATTCACATCAAGCTAGTGGTAGAAATTAATTTAACGTGAATCAGAATATTTGATTTTTGAAAGAATGTAATATTGGGTAGAAAATAAAGTTTGGCCGTGTTTTTAATAGGGTATGTGAGTATGTAATGTGTTGGAAATAGGGTTTATTTCCTATAAGAGCACTGGAATAAGTGTGTGAGGTCCCATTAAGAGTACTTTGAAGGGGATTAAGATATGTCAATGCCTGAGACATGTTACTTCTTCTTACTCCGAATATCAAATGACTGTTTATTTTCTGCACAGACCCTGCATTTTAACAAGAATGAAAATTAAAACTCCTACATAATAAAATGAATGAACATTGAAGAGAATATTGAATGAAAAAAAAATAATGAATGTTTTAATTTAATTATTGCATTACTATCCACTAAAACGTTTCAAGAACATGTATTTCCACCAATTTAAAGATTAGTGAATTTTTACAGCTTAATTTTCACTTTTTTCCGTTGAAAAACCTTGATAGACACATTTTATATCTGCAAGAAGACAACCAAATAAATTCTGAATTTGTTGTACTTACCCTTCCCCACTAAAAAATATCAGAAGGCAGGAAATTAAACAAAACAAAAAAAATCTTTTTTTTTTAAATAAATAAACTGATGCTAATAGACCAAGGGAAATGATCCCTGCTTTGTATTTATTTCTTGATGTTTATATTATGTATATTATATTTTATATTGATGGTTATATTATTTATTTCTTGATGTTTATATATTACAGCAAATGTTTCTCAAATAGCACTGTAATCTGTTGCTGGTCTACTTACAGGTCATTAGTAAGCAAAGAAAATCATTTATATCCAGTAAAAGCTGATTTTTAGCAAGGTTGTGGAATATACAATACCTACTGTCAAAAATGAAAATAAAACAATTCTACCTTACTGATATTACTGTTTTTTTATCAATATCCTTTTGGCAAACTGATTTCTTGATTATTAGTGCTATAAATAGTATGGATATTCATTTGCTTTGGAGACTTGTAGCAACATTCTATAATAGAAGAATGAAAACGCAAACTTTTCCTTTCACAAATATGTGTTGTTAAAAAATTTAAGAGGTACAGAATTGATTTTTGCCACTCAGAATAAACAAACTATTAATGCTACATAAAATATTTTTGTAAATCCTGATATTTTTCATTGTTTCACGGGAGAAAGAAATTATTAATTGAAAAGTTATGAAAAATTGTCTCCATCTTTATGACATTCTAGAAAATCCTCTTAATTTCCTCTATATGCTGCTCTAAAAAAAATGAACCAATAAACTGCAGGTTTCAAACATTATCTTTGCTTTACAGTAAAAATAATTTTTTATGCACTTATAATACTTTGAAAGCAGTGTTAATTATTGGATTTTTAACATTTTTATTCTTACTAATTTTTCATCTAATATTTCTTCCATCTTAATTTCAGTTGCAATTTAATACAACTCTCAAACCGTCATTCTATAGTCATGATTATGTAATATTTTTTAAATTCCTGTAGACTCCCAGTGGAGTACAGAGTCCCAGTAGTCACTAGGTGTTGCTGCTATGGTTTTCAAAGAAGTAGGTTCTTACAGGATGAAGTTACTAGACTTACACCCAACTGATTTTGAATTCAGAGTCTTCCTTCTTCTAGACTGGTTACCAATCAAAGCTAGAAAGCTCAGTCTATTTTGCTATTAATTCCTAGCTAGGGTTGGGAGAGAAGAGATATATTCATACCTTCTGTAAAGGTATTTGTGCAAAAGCAAATACAACAGCTTCAGATGAAATTTGAACTCGACATGCCAATCTCATTTTCTGCACATATAACCCCTACACTACACACACATTCATAGTAAGCAACATAGGTCAGAAATAAAGAATAACTCTTCAGCAAGAATCAAACACATATCTTTCTTCTGCTAGAACTCTGTCTTAACATGACAGCTATCTTACTGATTAGAACACAGACCCTACTGGCTGCAGTCATTCAACTCTAACCATACAACTATTCCTAATCCTCCCTAACAAACTTGATACAATCTTTAATTATATACCCCCAGAGTATTAATAATGTTATAAATTGCATATGGCTGCACAAGAACAAATGAAACAACAAAGTATTACTGGTGAGGTGGAAAGAAAAGGAGACAAGATATGTTAAAATAAAATTCTTTGTACTGCCAGTATAAAAGATGATTGTGAAATGTCTCTTTGTGGGCAAGGGAAGTGATCTGGAAGGTGGGAGAGTTGGTAGTGTATGGGCCTGGAATTTAACCTTGTATTGGGTCAGTTGACATGTGGCTGCTGGTGAAGTCTATGGCTGTCTCCCTACTTACTCCCTGCAACTGCCTTGAGTGTTGCAAATAGGTCCTTTAAAGCAGTCAGGGTAGATACATGACTCAGTGTTTTTGTTATACTTCTGCTTTAGTGGCAATGTTCGTTATTGGCTCCTTTTAAATTGTGTTTTATGTTTTGGAGGAAGATTTGTTTTGGGAACTGGATGTGATGCTCAGAGCTCCTGCAGAGAGAGTGACTTTTTCATTCTTAATTTTGTTTTCATAGAGTTCATATCTGGCTGACACATTTTGATGTGGAGTGAATCAGAAAGAAATCTAATTACAGTACTAATGTAACAGCTACAATAGTAATATAACATTTTTTACAGCAACAATTGTAATATAACATCTTATTTGTATGTTCTTTCATCTTAATTTAATTTGCTTCTTTTTTATCACAACTCCCTGACAATGCTTAATCTCAGAAAATCAAATTAAATAATATGAAAATATTAATACTTCACATTCTATTTCTGTTTTTAAAAATTCTGTCAGATACATTCTCTTTTTATATCTATGTTTCATAACTCACCAATTTTTATTCATTTACACTCACCAATCATTTTATTAGATATGCTTTTCTAGTACTTGGTTGGACACCCTTTTTGTCTTTAGAACCACTGCAATTCTTTTTGGCATGGATTCAATGGTATTCTGGAGGCATCTTTCAAAATTTGGGCCCATGTTATTATTATAGCATCTCACAATTCTTCTAGATTGGTTGGCTATCCATTCAGAATTTGAATCTCCCTTTCCACCACATCCCAAAGGTGCTCTATGGGATTGAAATCTGGTGATTCTGGAGACCACTTATATACAGAAAACACATTGTTGTGTTCCATGAACCAATCATTTTTTTATTTGTGACAAAGTCAATTGTCCAGCTAAAAGTGGTCACCAGAGGGTAGATACACTGTAGTCATAAATGAAGAAACTTGGTCAGCCACAATACCTAGGTAGGCTGTGGTATTTAAACAATCTGTTATTGGTACCAAGGGTCTGAATGTATACCAAAAATATATTCCTTATGCCATTATACCACTACCCCCAGACTGAACTGTTGATGGATCAAGGACAGATCCATGCTTTCATGTTATTTATGCCAAATTCTTGTCCTATGATCCAAATGTTGCAGCAGAAATTGAGATTCATCAGATCAGGCAACATTTTTCCAATTTTCTGTTGCCCAATTTTTGTGATCCTTAATGAATTTTGGCCGCAGTTTCTGGTTCTTATCGGTATGGTCTTCTGTTGGTGTAGCCCATCTGCTTTAAGGTTTGAGATACTCTTCTGTATACACCTATTATAAAGGGTGGTTACTTGAGCTACTATTTTGAGCTTTCTATCAGCTTGAGCCAGTGTAGCCATTTGCCTCTGATCTATTTCACCCACAAGGGATTTCTGCCTACAGAACTTCTATTCACTGGAATATTTTTCTTTTTCTGTCTATTCTCTATAAAGCCAAGAGATAGTACTTCCCAAAAATCCTTGTAGTTTAGCTGTTTTTTTTAAATACTCAGATCCACTCATCTGGCACCAACAACCATACTTATATTCAAAATCACTTAAATCAACTTTCTTACCTATATTAATCCATGAAATGAAATTCAGCAGGCCACCATGACCATGTTTAAATGTCTATATCCATTAAATTTCTGGTATGTCATTGGCTGAGTGGAAATTTGCATAAAAGAGTATTTGTTTATGTGTACTGAGTGAGTGGATCTATTGTTTTTTGGGGGCTTGATAACAGTAAAAATAATATTGAAAATCATTCTCTAAATATAAAGTGCAGATACAACAGACTCCAAAATGATTTTGATGCCCTTTTCTTCTTATAAATATTCTGATAAAGTAAAAATCAAAAAAATAAAATTCTCAGAATGTTATACCATATATTCCCAAAATACACCAAAGATTACTATATATATATGTGTGTGTGTATTGATGGAATAGGAAAGAATAGAATCCAAAGTTCTTTAGTATTTAGGTTTTCATTTTTAAAAAACTGCTCGATGCAGAAGTAGAGCTTAAATTATAATTATTTTTTAAAAAGATGATTCCATCGTGACACAGAAATTATTAGGTTTCTATCTTGACTTGAGCAAAAAATCATTTATGTTACACACAAATATTTTTCAAAATAATCCCCATCATTGCCAATGCACATATTTCAGTGATTAATATTGATCATACAGTTTAAATATTATAGTGAACAGTTCCAATAGAAATTCATTTTATAACGTATCAAGCTACAGACTTATGGATCAATCCATGTGTGAGTTACAGTCCATCATTGCCAATCGGACCCCAAACTACCACCAGTCACTTGGGGAGGTACCATACCTTGAAAGACTATTTGGCCTCAAACTCACACCTAGCTTCAAGTGGAACATGTACATACGATCCATTGCTAAGGATGCAGGTAAAATGGTTGGCACTGTTCTAGTAAGTATCTGGCTCCTCCTGCCAGCCTCTATCTTTACAAAAGCCAGGTCAAAAAATGGAGCACTGTTGTCATATTTGGGTAGGAGCTTCCCAGTCCTCACTTTCCAGTCTTGATAGAGTCCAAAATCATCTCCAGTCTCTTGTGGGTAATGAATTATTCTCCACTCTTCAACCTCTCTTCCATAGACAGGATGTGGTAAGCATTTCACTGCTCTATTGCTACTTCCTTGGAAAGTGATTGGATGAACTACATTCCCTGGTTCTACCAATTCAAACCTTCATGGCAGGGACACACCATGCCACTTCATAGTAGCAACCCCACCCACATTCCCTCTGTAATCCATCAGTGAGAAGTAAGTTCCACTCGAACAGCTTCTTTCCACAAACCACTGCTTTGTGGAACCAACTCCTAAGTGGAGGGTTTCCTGATCGCTACAATCTTACCTGGTTCAAGGTTAACCGTTATCTTCCACTGCTATTCACACAAAATGTCTCCTAACATAACCGTCTATCTTGAGTGAACCCCACCCCCCGGTGGTGCCTTGTAAAGGGTGAACTTTACTGTAAAGAAAATAAAAAAAGAAAAGAAAATACAGATACACACACATGTCAAATTTTCAGTTTGAAGAAAGAAACAAAAATTATTACTGAGTTAATTTAAGGAAAGGAAGATAAGAAAAATAAGTAGAGCAGGTGGACTGTTTAGATTTCTTTTTTTTAAATGCCAGTTACACATGGGATGTTTATTCACTTTGTATGTATAAAAATGCATTAATAACATTTGGTTTTATTATATTATTTACTATTCATATCAATCTGCTCATCTTGGTTGTTCTATTCACATTTTGACCACTGTATCTTCTGTTTTCATGCTCGATAACAATGTTGGAATTTCAAAGTGAACCCTTTATTCAATACAGGAGGTAGATTGTTCTCATTCCACTTTTCAAGGTTAGAGGATATTTTATAGCAATTAATACTTACCAGTCTTAATCATCTTTGTGCTGCTTGTCCGTTTTTCTGATGAAATATGTGTGGAAATTTTCAGCACTAACAGACCCATAGATTGAACTTACAACTGCCAGTGAGCAAGTTATGTTTTAATCAAAACTTTAATCCACAAAGCTCTGCTTTAGTACTTCTAGCCTTCTATTAGAAAACAAATTATCAATTTTAAAAGTAATTGAAGTCCAGAAATTTACTCCTAACATAAAAAAAGTAAAAACATTTTTGAAAAACTGTTATATGCCATAGAAGGCACACAAATTATTTTATTTTATAATTACAATGTACAATGAAAACTGTTTGTCTCGTAACTGGGATTCTGAGCCTCAAATGTTTTTCCCTTTTGTGACAGAAAAGAATTGGCACATTGGAAATTAAACTTATTCTTCATCCAAAAATAAGGAGTGGGCATAAAGGTCTTCCTGGTTGCCATCCATCAGCACCTTTGACTCTGTGAGGTTTCATTTACTGATATTCTGAAAGAGACAATATCACATATGTACATTAGTCTCTAGGAGGCATTTTCAAGTTTTTCATTTCCATTAGTTACATTTGAGAAACACAAAATAAGAAAATAAAATTTATTGCTGAGTCAGCTATTCAAATATTTTCTGACTTTATATTTAAAAATGGTTTACTAAATGTAAACTTTGTTCTTTGTTATATAGTTGCATAAAAAAGATTTCACAGTTGCCAAATTGACAAAAAGTATATTTTGCGATTATTTTGCCTCATTTGTCTTCCACTTAAATAATTATTAATTTCTATTCCATTGTGAGAAAAATTCAACCTATTTTTCATATTATTTTGTCACATTAATTTATTCAATCATTTAAAAATCACTTATATGATTTTTTATTATTCCAAAATCACTTATTTGAAAAACTTGTAACAATACATTTGCATATTTAAAAAAAAAAAATCATGGAGAATTAATTCATAACAGTTACACTTCAAACTATATAAATGCACCATAATGAAAAATGTTTTATTAAATACAAAAATGTGTGTTAGGACAATTAACATTTTTGTAAGCAATTGTCACAGTAAGCATAAAATAGCTCTGGATATTCTTTTATTTTTGTTTTCTATTTTAATACATTATTTTTTGTTACCCATAAATTCCAGACATTGCTATAAAATGCAGATTTTATATAGATATTTATAAAATCAATTATAAAATTATTGACTAACTATTTAAAAAAATATCTTTGTACAAATGAATCATTCGCATAATTGTCAAAATGGTTGACGACATGGTTTGTGTTTAACTAAGTAAAGGGGAATAACTCTCGCTAAATGCATCTAATCCCAAATTAAGTCAATTGTTATTATTTACCAAGCTTTCTGGTATTTCCTTGAGATTCTAAAAGATGAAAATAAATAATTTTTATTTTATACATTTAATTTTGATCCCACCTTTAATGGTTTTTGAAAAATTTCCAAATCAATATATTATATCTTTATTATTTGAATTAATAAACTTCAGATAATGAATCATTTTGAAATATTTGGAAGATTTTACACACATAAAATAGAAATAGAACTGAAATATGATAATCTGTTCCACTGCTTTATTGCTATTTGTTTATTTATATTTAATTCTCTATACAAAGCATTAACTGCAAACTTCTTGGGAAAAGATATTTATTGAAATTTCTAAATTGATTAAAATACTTAAATAATCTAATGGGAAAAATAGACTTACTCAGAATTAAACAAAAATATAAACACACAAAGTCAATAACTTACAAGAGAGTATACTAAAGAGGTACACAGGAGAAAAAGTGCTCAATGCCAAATTATTATAATAATCCATCATATACTGACCAACCAAAACTATTAGTTTTTTACATGCTCTCTCTCTCTCTCTCTCTCTCTATATATATATATATATATGTGTGTGTGTGTGTGTGTGTGTGGAGGGGGAGGTGTTAAAAAGTACTCAGCCCAAACAAGAACTTAAAAAAATGATGTTTGATCATTTATCCAAATTTAGGGAAGTAAAGCAAGCCAAGAATTTTTCAATATATATATATATATATATATATATATATATATATATATATATATATATACCCAAATGTGCTCGGATATGCAGAACTTTTGGACAGTTTTTACACACTCTGTGCCCAAAAAAGAAAATACTTGTACGAATACAAGAAAAATTAAATAAAAAGTTCAATCACAGTACCTTGTCAGTTGTCTTCAATGAGACATATATAAAAGAAGGATTGCTGTCCAAATACATTATATATTATACTGGAGGTCTATAGATAAGGCTCAGCCTCTCCGGACATAAGCATATCATTGTACTAAGAGAAATAGTTTAGGATACAGTCTGGTATCTTTGGTGTGGAGTAGACAGTAAAAACTGACATTAAATTTAATGAAATAAAAAAGCAATTGTTAAAATTACTAACAGGAAAATTGACAGAAAATGGAGTAAATTTGTTCATTCATTCAATTGGTTATAGTTGGGTGTAAAACCATTCAAATTTCTCAACTTTAAGAAACAGGAAATTTACTCAACTGTTATGTAATATCAATCTTCCTACATGGCAGTGAATGCTAAACAATTTTCTCAAAGATAAAGAGCAGATTTGAGGTAACAGAGATGTGCTTCTGCAGAAGGATGTTGAGAATATCATGGAGCAATAAGGAAGTCTTAAGGAAAATGAGCATGAAAAAGACAACTAAAATTTCTAGAACACATAATGAGGAAAGAGGGCTTGGAGAATTTGACATTCACAGTGAAGACATGAGGAACAGAAAAGGACATGACACATAGAATAAGAAATGCATCATTTAGAAGATGTTTTCATATTTTTCTAACTAAACTTCAATATGTAATGAATTAAAAAATCATTTAAAAATTTTTCTTTAAAATATTTGAAAACTTTTTTTTTAATTTTGAAGGAGCACCACCACGTAACACTACAGTAAAAATAACATAAAAAAATATTTCAAAATTTAAGAAAACTTTGAATACATTCTTGATATAAATAGCCTTTATACATAAAATTAAAAAAAATTGACTGACACTATATCCATTATAATTCAAATTTCACTTTTTTATCAGCATTTTAAAAACTCATCAGGAATTATTGAAATCAGAACAAAATATCAAAAAACACACACACAGAAAATGAAAAAAGAAAATAAATTTTATTTTCCACTGGTTGCATTGTCTGTAATTTTGAGAAGAGATATTCCATGAACTGTACAAAATTATTGTTTCTTTTATTGTTACCAAATCCCAGTTAATCACTTGCATGACCTACATCAGATGCAAAATCCATATTGAAAGAAAAGAGCATCTTTCTTACAGAAAAATTGAGTAAACAGGAAAGCTGAAAATAAATTGAGCCAATTGGCATATTAATTACCAAGTTTCTACTCACCCAATTTCTTATTAAAAAAAAAGAAAAGAAAGAGATCCTACTCTTTCAATACACTCTAGAATGGATTGACTAAAATGCTGTCCTTACAACAAAAGTAAGACAAATTTAAGTTCAACCTACTGACATTATTCTATACATCATAAAACAGTCTAATATTATTTAGAGTTTAGATGAACACAATCAAGTAATTTTTCCTTATTCTAGAGATGCCATCAAGTACTCAATCTGACACCTATACTATCTCTTAGTTCAGTGATTCTCAAATGCTGTGTTGCAGCACACTAGTGGACCATGCGATCATCTTCAGTATGCTGTGAGATATTGTCAAGGCATATATATATATATATATAAAGACAATTTTATGTTTATAGATTCTTTTTATAGATACAAATATTTAAGTAAATGCTCTGTTTATAATGCTCTGTGGCTCAATCGGTTAAGGCACGTCAGACTATATGACGGTTCTATATAGGATATAGGTTCGATTCCTGTTGGAGGACGAATATTTTCTATGAAAATTTCTCGGACATTCAGGCCGGTAAATGTTATTAATACTGTTTATTATAAACAGAGCATTTACTTAAATATTTGTATCTATAAAAGGAATGTATAAATATAAAAATTAAATAAATCTTAAAATAATTATTGAACTTTATCCATTTCATAATGTGTGATGTCATTTGATTACATTTGGATACGCTTTGACCAGATATGAATGTATGTGAAAGATTCATGGAAGATTGTAGTTTAAAAGCAGTAAAATTAACTTTGCTAATTGAATGATCCTATGTGGCTCAATCGGTTAAGGCATGTCAGGCTATATGACAGTTCCGTATACAATACAGGTTTGATTCCTGTCGGAGGACGAATATTTTCTATGAAAATTCAGGCTGGTAAATGTTATTAATACTGTTTATTCTAAACAGAGTATTTACTTAAATATTTGTATCTATAAAAAGAATGTATAAACATAAAAATGTCTTAAATAATTGTCAGACTTTATCCATTTCATAATATATATATATATATATATATATATATATATATGCATGCATGTGTGTATGAAAGTAGTAATGGTACAGTGTTAGTGTTTGAATAAATGAATAAGTATTAAGATTTTTTTCAAATAATTCTTTTCACTATTCTTCGATTACGTTATTTTAAATAATTTGTTTTAATATTCATTTTTTTTTAAAAAGTATTTTTATTTTTGTTAATTTAACTTTTTAAAATTTTCCTTCTTTTGAATAAATGAATATTAACTATTTTTTCATGTATTCAAAATTCTTTGTTTAAGTTATATTGAATTATTTCATAACATTTAAATGTATACTCTTTAAAATTTTGCTGAGTGTACTATGATATTTTCATTTGCTTCTAGGTGTGCTGTTGCTTAAAAAGGCTGAGAAACATTGTCTTAGTTAATAGAGGAACAATCAATATCTATGTCCTCAAACCTAGTATTATCTGTTATATTACTTGGAGAGGTGATGGATATAACCAAATAATTTCTCATTGTCCTACAGATGCCATAGCATTTCTTAGAACATGAGACCAATCAACCATAAAAAACTATTTCTGCTTTTAAGTGATATCAATTACAATAAAATATGAATAGACAGAACTATGTTAATTTTAAGTAAAATAACTTGAATGTATGTATTAAATATGGTAAAATAATTCCCATTATTTTGTAATATATTATTTGATTAAAAAACCTATGTAGAGGCAAACATTGAAGACTTTTCTATAGTTTTTAAATATGAGCATATAAGATATTTGTACAAAATTTTTGCAATAAAGACTGAAACAAAAAATATAAAAGGTTCCTTATTTGATAAAAACTAGTAAGTTTCAATGCAAACCAACAAGAGTTTTTTTTTTTTCTTTTCACTTTAGATTTTTTGGTACAGGAGGTTTACATTGGGTCAGTGTTATCAAAGCTGCAATATCTTATCCTTTCTTTAGATTATGAATTTGTGTGTATTTTATGTGGGTGCGTATTCAATATGTAAACAAATAAGATATATGCATACAAAACTTGAGTTTCTACTACAGATGTTTATTCTTTTTATGGTGAATGGTGACTGTAATGAAACAAAGTTCTTAATGTCTCTTGGGTATGTAAGTTTTCCTTTTTTGGTTCAGAAGTAAGTTAGGATAACGACGATTAAAATGGCTGAGCTCAAGTCAGCTTTGCGCTGATTTGGAATGACCAGTTCAATTACTTCATGAGTAGGTCTACCAAAACATATCTGAATGTTGTTGTTGGAAAGTGGAAAAGGCAAAATTCTGTCCTTTCCAGAAGTGGCACCACAAAATTGGACATGTAACCAAAAACACTTTCAGGTTTCTTTATAATTTGCATGATGGAAAAATGAATTTCTTTTTTTTATTATTATTATTATTATTATTTTATTGGTTTTCTTCCATTTTCCTACAAAGGAAACAAATAAAAATTTAAATCTATCTTTAGAAAATTCCAAGTATTATGTTATTTTACAGCTATAAGAAACATGAAAGATTTTTTTTTCATCATTCCAGAATTTATTTTATAAAACAAACGGTTTTATTAAAAAATATATATTACTCTCTTCATACATCTAGATTTGCTAGCAGTGTTTTTTTTTTAATTCAGCTTAACAGAGATAATAAACATTATATCAGTATATTCTGCAAAATTTAGTAAGTTATTTTGTTTACATTTTAGTGTATTACTCTTGTGTTGTAAAATATTTTGTACTGTTGCAATTTTTAAACTTCATTCTCATTATATATGCAATTATTTCACATTTCCTCTTAGTGATGCATAAAATATTAAATAATGAAAAAAAATGTTTTGGTAGTAAAGTCTGATTCTAATTAAGCATATCACTTTATTCCTCCTTAGAATTTGATAAAACAGTCAAATATCTTCTATAATTTTAAGAACAGTAATTATTATTATTATTTTTCCAAGTATTGTTCAGACAACTCATGTTGCTTCAGCTGATCTATTCTACAATTTTTGGCAAGAATAGAATATGTTAGGAAACAAAGGAATCTCTCTTTTAGAAAAGAATGTAAAATGGATTGACCAAAATGCTGCAATAAAAACAATATAATAGTTTAATAGTCCAAATAACTCTTGGAAAAATAATATCTCAATAAAAAATTAAAAAAAAACAGTAAAAATTTAATCTTAAGTATCCATGTTTTTAGCTGAAATATTATTAATTTTTATTATTTTTTCTTTCATCTTGTGTTACAAATCAGGGCATTTTTACATTCTATGAAAATAACATAAATAGAATTAGCCTTCACAAAAATTTGAACTGATTGTTATGAATAATCAAGAGTGGTCTCTCCTTGTTTTGTTACTCTCCTCTTTGAGAGAGCTATTTTTGTTTACTGGGACTATAAAAGGACACTATATGTAAACCTTGTATTCTCAGTTGAATAAAGCTTTCTTAAAGCCTACATCTGCATACTTTTGTCCTGACATGAACACACTTAAGGAAACAAATCAGACATTCAAATTTAAACCATATAGCTATAGTCTTCTTTATCCAACTTATGCACTCCATATTGTTTACATTACAGAAGTAGTTGATATAATAGTCTTAAGTTGTTTGAATTTTTAACATGTACTATCATCATCATCATTAATTTTTTTACTATTTTTTTCTTTGTGAAAAAAGGAAAAGAAAGAATTTTAAGAGCATATTTATATTTGAAGCAGTTATTAACTTGCATTTCTTTTTCTAAGTAGTAAGCATGAGCACAAAAGAATTTTAAATGAGTGAATTACATGTACAAGAATAACATCCTAGAATGTTATTATGCAGATTTGTGAATATTCAGTAATAAAGCAGAGAAGATAACACATTGTTCTGATTAATGGTGAACTTGGCCATCTCCATAGAGGAAACATTTGGCATTCATTGACCAAACAATTAGTATTACTGTCAGTTAAAATTTATAAAATCTTTTTATCTTAAAACAGTTTTTCAAGAAATCAGACTTCTCAAGTCCACTAATTGTTATCATTAACCTTTTGTTTAAGATAATATGGAAAGTCAACATCTTGATTATATCAGGTGTAACTTGAAGGGAAATTCTGGTTACGCCTGCTAGCCATTTTTCTTCTTGTTGCTGTTGGAAGTTTTTAACTGATTTGATGTTTGTTATTTCATAAAGTTCTTTGTGATTTTATAGTGCCAATCTATAGGGTGTGATGGAAGATTGTCTTCTTTAAAATCTAAATGATTCATTCACTTGAAGCCATTTTTAATCATTTGATCTGATATAAAATAGATGATAGTTTAGACATTTCATGACATCCATGTGAAAGCCTAGATTTGATGAGGCTATTTAAGAAAATGACTAGAATTCTGAGGTTAATATTTTTGTTTGGGTAGCATCTTACAGTGTTGGACAAAAGTACTTTTAGTGCAACCTATCCTGAGTTTAATTTCCTTATTTCATATACTAATTAGTTACATTATTTAAAATGTTCACCATACTATAAAATACACAAGTTCCAAGTAAACTTTCACATTAAATTAATAGGTTAAGTATGTAAAAATCCTTCTAGACTGCAGAGGTGTAGCAACTTGATCCCAAATTGATTTCACAAGTAGTCAGTAAACCTCTGTAGACACATTAAAGTAAGCCATCTTTATAGGTGTTTACTGCTCCTTGGTATTTGCAGGTTCAGAATCTTACTCTCTACCATGTCCTATAAATGCTCAGTTGGGTTCATTTCAAGAGGACATGGTGGCCACACCATTCATCAGAAGTTTCCAGAATGCTCTTCAAACCAATTCTGGGCAACATGGGTTCAGTGGCATGGTGCATTATCCTACTGGAATAATCCCTCATTGTTGGGGTACATGGAGTCCATAAAAGGGTGCAACTGGTCATGAATCAGTGCAATTCAGCATACACCAGTCAATGACCCAACCAGCACCATGTAAACACACCCAATACAATTATGGAACCTTCATCAGCCTGCATGTTGCATTATTGACAACAGGGTTTCAATGGCTTTATGGAGTATGCACCATGGCTGAACCCAATTATCAGCACAAAACAATTGAAACCCTGACTTATTGGACTGCACGATACATTGCTAGTTCTCCAGGATCCCATTAGGTCATCATGAGCCTAGGTGAAGCAGTATCTGGCATCATGGTGTTAAAAGGGGGTCCTATACCATATCCACCCTTTTAACATCATATATTCCCATATCACATGAAAGCTAAAGAATGTTGAACTGATCTGAAGGATATGTAACTGGTACTACCTGCAGTGAATGTGGATACAATTTAAGTCAGTGTTGCTCAATTGTTAATACAGACAATTCTAGCCAGATATCTCTGATCATGATCATCAAGGACCCAGGTTTATCATCCAATGTACTGTCTACGATGAATGTTAATACCGTCTATAAGGTATTCTTGGTATACACATGATATTGTAGATCAAGGAATGTCAAATGTCTCCACAATTTAAAAAGTGAAATGTTAAGGTATGGTGGCACAACCTACCATTACCATTACTTACTGCTAACCCATAACTTTTGGCACATCAGTGTATATAAAAAATATTAGCAAATACTTCTGGAATCACCAAATATCACTCTTTTCATTTGCTTCATAACCATTTTGGATATCACTATGTAATATATACTGTTTATAAATTTTAGCTCAAGTCTCATTTTATTTTTTTAAATTAAGTACACACACACAGACACACACAGTGGTGGCATCCAACCGGTTTGCACCGATTCTTAAAATTGTAAAAGCTTAGAGAACCATTTGTTGGATTATCTGATAATAATTTTATATATTAATAGAGGTTGAAAGAGGGTTTTCTGTGATGAACATAATTTATTTTGACAAAATGAATTGTCTTGAAGTCAAAAATGTAGCAAATCTTTGTTATAAATTTGATAGATCTTCCATTAGATCTTTGGGACTGCAGCGATTCAGTTTGAATGTGACTAAGAAACCATAACAGAACTCATGAAAATAGAGATAAAAAGCATCATACTTCTGAAGAGAAATATAATGAAAACAGAATTTCAATCTGGAAATATCTTAATAAATAAATGTTTTCTAAATGGTTTAATTCTTTTTGATACTAAATTTGTGATTATTTTCTTTTCAATCTGAGAATGGAAACCAAACAGAATAGGTTCCTAAAGATTACCTGCCATTATAGAACTGGTTCCTGGAAATTTGCCATTATTATATATATATATATATATATATATATATATATATATGTGTGTGTGTGTATATGTATGTATGTATGTATATCCCTCTACACACACAGAATTATTTTTTGTGGGATGATAAAATTTAAATATACTCAGTTTCTGATTGTCACAAAACAATGGAATCTCTTTACATATCAAGAATGTAAGCAAACATGGTAGTATTTTACTGTTTTTAGGTATTTACTAAGCTTAACTTAGTTTGGTACAAAGCTGCAATAGTAAGATAGATGGTGAGTAAGTGAACCCAATGCAGTCATAATGGCATACTAGACTAGCTCATTAAACATTACCCCATAGTGAGATGTCCATTTTATTGTCTATAATACATCATCCTCAACAAAAAAATAAATAAGACTTGTATGAAAAAGTGACTTAGAAGGCGTTTGATGTTAAATGACTGTTTAAAATGTACAAGTTAAATCCAATATACAAAGAAAAATAATCTCTTTATAAATAGACACTTTCCCTGGTGAGAGCATAATAGCAGAATGGTTATGTTTTTTTTTTTTTTTTTTTAATAAATAGAATATATTAGTTGCTGAAACCAATCTTAGATAATAATGTTTGTATGATTTCCCTATGGAAGAGGACTGTAAGCAATGACAATAACTTTGTAGAATGGTAAATCTCCAGCTGCACCAAAATTAGTAAATATGGTGAGTTCCTGAAGTTAGCCCAAGGGAAATCTTCAATGTTTTTTTTTATTTGAATATCCTTGTGCTCCTAAAAGATTCAATAGGCAGATCTGTGAGTTCTCTAATTACACTGCACAAAGCAACCAGAGAAAAATAATGAAATGAACTACATATGATCTTTAATTACAGTGTTTAGTATTTATAAATGGTCAATTGTACATACAAAGTCATTCACAAGATCAGCATTATGCTTAGAAAATGTTTACAAAATTCAAAACAATTTCTAAGTCCCCATAAAGCTAACATCACACAATTTTTTTCTTGTTCATCTTTATTTCAAAACTATAAAAATAAAACAAAAAGGAAGAAAAAAGAAAAGAAGTAGGGAGTGACAAAGTGAGGAATGGTTAAACAAATATTTGTATCCAGATCAGATAAATTTGGGAGGAGATAAAATATAATGGTGAAGAAGAAACAGATCCACAAGAGTTGAATTTGATTGTTCTTGTTTGTGTCCTCAACAAAGAGAACAAATTCTAATTCTTGGAATTTGTTTAAGTCTATGATGGAAGTATGAATGAGTGATGGCAAAATAGAGAGAATAATGAATGTCTTTTGAAGTTTCGGATTTTAAATTTTTTTTCCTTTTTTTATGTATCTTTACAAGGTAGTCCAGATAGCAAAGCCATATATAACCTGTACAAGTTTGTCAACATTTTTTTTCCTTTATCATGTTTATATACCATATATTTACTGTATCATTAAGTATTTGAAAAAGCACTTTTTTCCCCTAATAAAATTTACCTTTATTTTACCACGTGGACAGGCACAGTAAATTGAATTAATGACAATTTATTGGACATGGTGAAAAGATTTTATGGATTGAGAAAAATAAAAATAAAATAAAAGCAACCATATTTTTAAGTTAAAAAGTATGGCATAGTTTGTTTTTCTTGGTTGTTTTGTTGCATATATCTGATATACAAATAGGAAATATCCATATGGCCAATGAAAACAACACTTCATCAAGAATTATCTACCTTGTCATATTAAAACCTGCCTGGTTATTTTGATTATGAAAATCAGTCTTTGTTTTTATTTTAGCTTTTTCATAGAAGACAAAGTTAACAAGTGAAATAACTCTTTTGCACAAAAGAGTTATATCACTTAAAATTATACAAACCATTTTCTTTTTACCACAGAGTTTTGCTTGGCTAGTTTTTCTTTGAAGATTTTTTTCAAAGATGCATGAGTTTCATTGAGAACACAACTGAGTTTCTTTTTTAAATTTTTCCTTTCAAATACCATGTTGTTTTACTTCACTGACTTCACAAGTAAATTGTGGATTGATTTGTTTAGATTAAAATAATTGAACATTTTTTATATAAGTTATTTATTTTTGAGGATTTTCATAATGCTGATATTTTTTATGAGCTCCTTGATATTGAAATTAATCTTAGTGACTTAATTTACAATTTACTTGAAGGGATGAAGCATAACATTAAGAAATTGGAGGGTTTTTTTAATGAAAAAATTTAAAGAAATACAGTTGTATTTACAATACAGCATCATAAGATATATAAAATGTACATATTTGTGTGTATATGTTTCATTGGTAAATTTACAACTGTTTGGCATCTTTGATTTTTCTTTTTTTACATCTGTTTGGCATTTAACTGCAGCTGCCCCTGTGGAGCTTTGGTTAGAATAAATGATCCTGGAGGGATCAGAATATTCTTGGTAGTGGCATTTGGCTTTATGTTTTTTGGTGCACTGGATGTGACAGTGGGGACAGTGATGGTGTTCATCTTGGTGTTAGTAGTGGAGGAAATAGCTGCAGTGGCAACTACAGGTTGTGGGTTGGCTATAATGCTTGGAAAGGAGGACTGGCCCTGTAACGTGGAGGGGAGGCTGGCACTCTGCAGCTGCACAGTCTGCATCCGTACCTGCAGGGAAACAGAAAGATGGGGGATGAGGAAAACTTAGAATTCAACAGTATATATGAAATGTTGGTGCTTACTTTTTAAACTATACAAAATTTTTAATTTTTAAACCCATTTTTTTAAAAATATGATAATTTTAAAGCATTTAAATATATTTATGAATTATATAAATAATAAATCTAATTTATGAAAGACATTTTTTTGGTAATGGCTTTGGGGTGCATAAATTATTTTTTTCTATTAATAATTCCCCAAACTGAGAAACTACTGTTATTTTTTTTCATTAATTTTAAAAATAGAGTCATATTTTTTAAATAAAATCTCATTTTGGGATTAATTTTTTTCTGTGAATATATTGAACATTGGATATTATTCTATTATTGACATAGAAAGATTTATTCCTAAATTTAAACAACTCTCACTTCTTTTTATTGAGACTAAAAAACAGATCTGCAGCAATAGAATGAGATTTATACCATATTAAGATAATGCATACATACCATATCAAATGTCTCTGTTTATTACACATGTCAGTATCAATTTTCTCTATTTACATTATTCAGACTGTTGTCCTCATCTTTGTTGCTATTTTCATGATGTTTTGGCCGTTGTACACTCTGGCTTTCTACAGGTGATTGGAATTTCAAGCTGAACCCTTTATTTTGTCCATCAGGGTAGATTGTTCTAGTTCCACATGACATACCACATCCGGATATCTCAGCATCAGTTATTTACTTTAACTCAACTCTCCAATTTATTGTGCACCTCTGCTGTAGCCAGGTATTGAAATCACAACTCTTTGGGTCAAGTCACTGGATTATTTCAACCAACTCTTTATCCACTGGGTCACCGTGAATATGGTAACAAAGATGAGGACAACAGTCTAAACAATGTAAATAGTGTAAATAATTACAATACCTCATCTCAGAAATATAGACTGATATCAGTATCTATTTAAAATTAATTTTCATGGTGAATGAAACTGAAACAACATTAACATCAAAGATAGAGTTTTAATTTCAGAAGTAATTTTTTTAAACCCTGTATTAAACCTTATTTATAAATCACGAGTTAAATTTTTTAAAAATTCATTAAAATTTTAAAATATTGAGTTATTTTTCAGAAACTTTGTACATACTTGAAAACATTAATTACAAATCTTAAAGATTTCATTTTGTTTCACTTATTCATCAACATTTTAAAAAATACAACTTTCAATAGCGATTCTTAGAAACTAATTTAAAAATTTTTTTTTTATTTATATCTATGCTACTGCTGATTACTACTACTACTAGTACTAGTAGTAGACTACTACTACTACATTGCCCAAATGACCTTGAAAATCGCAGTTCACCACAGCTTTCACCAGTAATATTTGTCATTTTCAGACAACTACTCATTCAGTACTGACATAACAGTTTATTTTTAATTGTTTGGCTTCAGACCAACTATATTTATACTAACATGACTAGCTAAAGGTATTATAAGCCATATGACTTGCCAGACAACCATTATTATCTAAGCTTATTCCATTGTTTCTTAAATCATGATCATTATATTTTTAAGGGATCCAGTAAGAAAGATCCATAATTATTGGATTTTGAGGTCAACATACTCTGGTGTGGCAGTAGTCAACTCCCCATTATTAAGCATGTAATTGTTATTTATTGATGAAAAGGAAAAAGTAAGCAACAACATCAATAACAAAAATAATCATGTATCACATTTTGTGAATGCACATTAAGACATTAATATAAGACAATTATGATAAAATCAGAAAATAATTAAAAAATTTTAGGAACAAAAAAGTGAAGAAAAAGGCAACGACCCTGAAAATAACATGAAAAGTTAATTATTCTTACATGATTACAAAATACAGAACAGCATACTCTCCATTCACACACTCTACATCATATTATCATCATTATAAATTTACTTTTTGAGTGGACCAACATTTTATTAGAATTTATCACCATTTTTTTCTTCACCTACAACAGAAACATTGAGATTTGTTTGAAATTCAGAAAATTTCCATCGGTTCCTTTCTTAAAAATAGTTAATTAAAAGTAACTATGAGGGGTGCTGAAAAGTCCCCAGCCTGATCCAATTTAAAAAAATTTGACTAAATATTAAATATTCAGGCCAAGAAAATACCTTTTAGTACTTTATATATATATATATATATATATATATATATATCTAATTATTTTTTATAAAAATTTTTCAGCTCTATTTTGTTTCAACACATTCTGTTTCTATATATAAATATATATATATATATATATATATATATATATATATATATATATATATATACACACACAATAAGATAAAGAACAAATAGGAAAAGTTTATCAAACTAGCATGTTTCCCTTTTATTAAGGCTGGCTTCATCAGAGATTAAGAGAAAACAGAAAAAAAGAGAACTTTGGTATTTTAAACTTTGTTTGGATCAATTCTTGTTGGTCAGTCATGTATCACATGCATTAAAAGATATCATTGTGCATTGTAGATAATTCTACATTATTTCCAGACCAGAAAAGTAATGCTGTATTGATTGAAACAAATGCTAATCCAATGTGCAAAGTCTGATGAGCATGCTATGTGTGGAAAATTTCTCATCCCAATTTCAGTAGGGTTTTAAGGGGCAACACGTGGACAAAAATTCTCATGCAGTAGTATGACTTTTTGACTTCCTTATACATACACATGCATATACATACATATATATATATATATATATATATATATATATATATATATATATATATATATATATATATATACACACATATATACATATATACACACACACACACACATATATACACACACATACATATACAAATATATACATACACAACCATATATATACACATATACACACACAACCATACATATATACACATACATGCATATATATATATATATGTGCATACACACACATACGCACACACACATATATAATGGTTGGCTACTCATTTCTGAGCACAGCAGTCTGCCAGGGTGGCTAGTGAACCCTATTACAGATGCCTGCTCAACCAACAGGGTCCACTCTGGTTTATATAAGCCATTTACAACAGAAAGTGAATTTCAGAAAGGTTTGCAGGCAGTTGACACAGAAGCAAGCAAAGATACAATTAGTGAGTTACTGCAATGGGTGGGACTGCATTCTCAGACTCCTAAAAAGACAATTCTACTGAAACTCAACCACATGAAGGATCATTTGCAGTTAGCTTTTCATTATCTCAAGAAGACTGCTTCATTCTGGGACAAAATAATATGGCTTGACAAGACTAAAATCATGCTCCTTGATGGGAACAGTTTGAGACACAGCTGTAGAAAGAAGGAGGATACTTCATGACTCCCAAAATATCATCAGGACAGTTAAACATGGTAATGGAAGTATAATGATTTAGGGTTGTTTTTCCTCCAATGATACAGACACACTACATATTGAAAGCACCATTAGATAGTGCTATGTATTATGAAATACCAAAAAAGAACATACTTCTATATGTGAAATTTCTTCAGTTACCAAGATGTCAGATTTTGTAGCTAACAGGAGTGGGATAAAATTGAGTTTACTTTCTGCAAGAAGCTACCTTAAATTATTCTAAACTAGTTTAAAAGCCACCCTATTGGTTGGCATTTAAGCTAGCTCCTGCAGAGGGATCTTGATCGGGCCTTTGGCCCAATAAACTTGAACAATATTTTTCAAACAACAGTTTTCATCAAAACAATGATATAATTTGTCTATTTGGAACTTATTGCAAAACTGCATGTTAACATTTTTGGTTTTCCCATTCAGGGTCAGTACAAATAGCTTGTTTCCATTTCCAACCCTTGAACAACCAACAGAGCTTGATTCTATCAGATGAAGTCCAGTTACTTTTAATGATTGTCCTTGGGACTTATTGATTGATATTGCATAGATCACTCTCACTGAAAATTGAAGTCTTTTGAACTTAAAAGGAAGATCTGGAGGAATTAAGAGGATACTTGGAATTCACTCTTTCTTCCTTTCCTGGACCAGTAAGAATCTCTACTTCCAAGAGATGAGCAAGCATCTTCTTAACCTTGTTCCATTACAAAGATTTCTCAATAGTATAACTGGCACATTTTCTTTTAGTTCTGGCTTGTATGATGGCATTCCAGGAGGATTCAATGAGTTCAGGAACTCCATTAGATAATTCACTGTGCTCTTGTTCAAACACAGTGTCAATGGAAAAGTAATTCATGCTTTCTTTTGGAATTTCTTGGAGAAGTTTCCAGTTGATGTTATCACAGTTTGATTCTTGGGAGTTAATATGGTCTTTTCACAAAGCCAGTTTGAATCCATGAAATGGTGTTTAATGTTTTGATAAACATGATTAATCAAGTCTTGGATACTTCAGTCTGAAATTCCACAATCATTTGGGAGTGAAATATCTCCATTTTGGTTCATTTGGATGGTTCCATTGCCAACCTGCAACAGCAAAGCAGCAAATCTTCCTGCTTCAAGATCACCTGTGATTCTAACTTTCATGTTTGTTTTCAGGTTGAGTCTTTGAACATGGCTCCAGATGTAAGAGTTTTTCAGGCAAGCATTGATTTCATCAGCTGGAGTTCCTCTTGCAATGACTGGTAATGTTTGTCTAAAATCACCAGGGAGTAGAACAGTGATGTCTCCCATGATTTGTGAATTCTGTCTAATGTCTTTGATTGTTTTGTTCAGGGCCTCAAATACTTGCGTGCTATAGTACATTTGTCCCAGACAATGAAGCTTGTCCCCTCTAGCAGCTTAGCCAAATTGGTTCCTTTTTTGATGTTGCAAATAGGGGTTTCATTGTAGTTCGAATCCAATGGAAGTTTGAAGGTGTTGTGTGCTCTCCAGGCAAGAGAGTAATATAGCAATTCCAGATGTTGCTACTGTTAGAGTTACTTTTCTTTGGAGTCTCCCTGTAGATAAAAGGTTATTTACAAAAGTTTTACCAGTACCTCCAGGTGAATCCAAGAAGAAAATCCCTTCATTGTTGGTGCTGATGTCATCAAGGACCTTAAATTTTGATATAAATGATACACTTGCTGTTGGTCTTGGTTCAACAGTGGCTCATTGTTTTGAACCCATTGCCACAATTCTTCACCACACATCAAAGTCTTTTGAGAAAGTCATTGATGGTGACATGCACAGCTTCCATGGATATTTTGTCCCATACTCTCTTCAATTGCTTTCAGAGCTTCAATATTGTGGTGAGGAGTAGAATAGGTGTCACTCTTAAAAACTGACTACAAACAATAGTCAAGAGTGTTGATATCTGGTGATGAGTGAGGCCATTCATCCTTGATGATGAAACCAAGACAATGGTCTCTGCACTACTGCAGTGTTACATGAGCAGTATGGCTCATCCCTCAGTCTTGTTTAAGTATCCAATGTTCATCACCATAAGGGTATTGCACCACCGATTGAGTTCACGTTCCACGATGTCTTCTATGTACATTTCCTTTTTTTATATTTACTTGGCATATGAAAACAGAAGGAGATTAACGTTTTTCTGAAATAGCTGCCCAAACAATAACTGATGCCAGTTTCTGGGTTCTGAGCCATTTTCCTGAAGTAACAGGAACAGTTTATCATCATTGAAGATAATGTTTTACAGCATGCCATCACAATTCCGTTTCAGCAACTGTTTACTTCTTTAAAATCTTTCTCATTGTAGCTGTTGAAAAAAACTGTCTCTTGGTTATTTTGTAGGGCAATATCCCTAAGATCCTTTTGAAATAGCCTCCAAATGGTTCTCTCTAATGTTCTGGTCTCCTTAGTCAACTTTTTCATTGACCTTCTTGGATTACACCTAATTTTTTTTACACACATGTTTAATGAATTTTGGTATTATAGAGATATGAGGAAGACCTGGTTTCAGTCTATCTTTAATGGAAGAAGTATCATTGTATCAATCAATTACCCTTTTGATAAACATTCTATTGATACACAGTTGTTTTCCAGCTTTAAAAATCTCAGGTGGAGTCAGTCTTTCATGTTGCTCAATTATATATTTTTTTTTAATTTCTGTAAACATTGTTGCCAGTAAATACTAAAACACTTTGAAAAAACAAATAGTATATGTTGTTGGGTGAGTACCAAACCATAAACAACAATATCATGACCAAAAATTTAGAAGTAGAATTCATTTGATATTTTCTAACAGCATTTATGCTGTATGCTGTATATGTGATAAAAATATATTGTTAATGTATGCTATATTTATGGGTGAAAGTGCTCAATATCAGAGATAGAGCATATGTAAATGTGAATAGTAAGGTCAATGTCAAGTGGTGTTGACCTCAGTGTCTACTATTACACATATGCACACACAAAAAGAGCGCTGAAAAGCTTGTGGCCCAATTCACTTCCCAAAATCTGACCAAATGATCATTAATTAAAATTTTGTGGGGAAGAGTTTTTTTGATTGACCCAAGAAGATTTTGATATTCCCTTGTATTATACCTCATATATATATATATATATATATATATATATATATATATATATATATATATATATATATATACTTGTGGAATGAAGACAGAAATAAACACCTAAACAAGTCAAACACTAAATGACAAAAAATGGTTTATGAATCAGAGGATTGTGCATTGTTCTGGTTAATAAATTAATGTTTTGAAAATAAATATTTAACACTTTTCAACTAACAGGTTGTATTGATGTCAACCATAAATAAACATGCTTCGAAGAGTATTTAAGCAAAGTTTACAGACAGACAAACCAGTAAGAAGAGACAATGGCAACAGGTCACAATGGTAGACTTAAATGAAATTCCTTTACACATTCATACGTCTTCCTTGCCAAGCTACGGGACATTTACACTTTCTCCATTGACTTTTCTTTGTCACGAATAAACATGTAGAAATAACATTTATTTCTTATTTCTTTTTGATTTGTGAAACAACTACAAAGGATTGCATCCTAAAAAATATAAGAACTTTAACACTCACAAATGCTAAAAAAATTAGTTGTAAAAAACATGAAAATAAAAATATCTTATATTTTTATGTTTAAACACCTTTTTTTCACCTTTTCCTTTTTGGTGGGTTGATTCAAATCCACAACAAACCATTATCCTTATTTTATATATCTTAAAGATAATATGTGTGTGGGTATGTGTATGTACACTCATCTATGCATGTGTATCAAATTATTATCCTTAGTTTTGCTGTTATTACCAGGTTTCATTTGGTTAATTTTTCAGTCTTTTTCAGGTTTATATGCTATACATTAAAGAACACTCTCAATTATTCAGGTGAAATATTATAGTAAAAACAAGTTGAGGACAATATAAAAAAATCATTGAATAAGAAACTGAAAGCTGTCAAAAGGCATACTGACAATAAAAATAAAAAAAACAAACAAAATGAAATCAGACACAGAAATACATAAAGATTAACAATTCATGTATGAATTAACAAAGAAAAAAAAAAGATTTACATTTCCAGTATCAACACCAACAACTAATCCAAAGTCTCCTCAAAAATATTTAAAGACCTAATATCTCTAACTTCTTGTTTGCCACAATAATATTTAATAATCAATCCATTCTATATGATGGATAAATGAAGGTACATATTCATCCTCTAAATTTGTTTGTATTCAGAAATGAAACCATCTTTTAATCCAGAGTATTTGCATATGTTCTACACAGAATAAATACAACTTGGGTTGTTTTTGTTTGATGTGGAAATTTGAGGTAATGGATATATTTTGTTTGTTTTTGGGATATAAATAAGTAATATTCTGGCAGATTATTAGCTGAAAACAATAAGCATAGGCTTGATTTTTAAATTAGTTTGTCCAAATCAATGTTTATGTACAGGAATGAACAAATCCATTATTTAAAACTTACATTTCCACCATCATCTTCTATATTCATTTAAAGTCTGTTGCACAAATGCTTTAGATATATGAAGATTGAATTGTGATTTCCTTATTAAAATGCAGTATTTTAAAAAAAATATATTTTGTATGATTTTTCATGATTAATAATACAAATAAAAAAATTTTTTCATAAAGAAATTTAGAAAAATATGAAAATGGGAGAAGTTAAAATCAAAATGTGACACAAAGAAAATAATAATTGTAGCAATCTAGACATTCCTGTTATTGTCCTAAACCAGCCTAGAATTGTCTTCTATATTAGCCACATAAACTATGAGATGTGCTATCATACTTCAGGTTTAATCTGTCCCAGTTCAGATTTAGACTTTTATAAACATTATTATAGAACTTATTTACTCCACCTTCAATGAGTAAAATGAAATTTTAAAATCTGTTAAACTAAACCAAAATGAATATTATTGTATTGATATTAATATCATATTGACAAATTAATATCAATAAATTTATAAACTATTAATACTGAATAAAAAAAACTTCATTAATTAACTGCTTAATTCATGTTTAATTTAGGATTAGATTTTAATAAAAGAGGAGTTTAAATAGGGTCAACATGATACCAACAGTACTGAATAATTTGTGGATTGTGCAGACTTTGCATTTAGCATTATACAAGAAATAATTTGAGTATAGGAGGAGTTTGAATGTGTTTTCAGTGTATTTTTCTTCCTTGAGCAGAAATTGTGACCTACAGATAATAAGAGCTTTTAAGATGATTACTCCATATTTTATCATATTGTAATGATGGGAGTAAAAGTGTATAATGTAATTTTTATTTGTGGATTTTTGGTAGAACTTTAAAGAATCAGACCATACTTTACCATTTCTTGACATCATGTTAATACACATTCATAACAATATACAACTAAAAGTCTACCTAAGATCTACAAATAAAAACAATCTTATAAACTTCTACTATCACAACAATAACATAATATCTTGAATAAACATATGTTTCTAAGAGATCTTAGAATCTGTAGCCCACCCTCAATCCCTGCTCAAGCAAGAAAAATATGTTGAAAACACTTTCAAAGTGAATAACTTAGGATAATGTTTTCTACTCTTATTAAAATCTGTCAATTATTTTTATATTATCAGTATTATTTGAAAAAGGAATGAGATTAAACAAGAAATAAACTTGATTTGATTGATTGATTTTTTACAGCTCATCAACTCTCTGAGAGTTATTTAAAACCGAAACATATTTTGGATTGTATTCACTTGAAGGGAAAAAAAGCATTAACGTTAATGCTTTTTTTTTTCTTCAAGTGAATACTGCATTAACAATTCTTTTAAAATAACAGTGATTTCTCCAGATACAAGCACTATTAGTTAGTCCATAGCTAGGTGGAGGAGATGGATTTACACCTTTCTCAAGGTCATTTGTACATAAGTGAATGTAATGAACCTGACTGGAATTCAAACTTGGCTATTTGATTCCTCATTCCAAGACACTATTGACTTATTCAGAAAAAAATGTGAGAAAGAGAATAAGAAAATACAGTTGTGGCGACCCTTAATTAAAAACCCCTATTTGCTATGGAATGCCTACAATTCTCATAATTTCTTGAGTGTCATTGTGGTGTGTGTAATGTAACAAAATAGCAAACACAATAATTACATATCATAATGTCAATAATAGTCATTTTGACCTTGTTCCAGAGGGAAAGGTTAATTATTGAGTTAGCTGATTACCTATGAACAATTGAGAAATTGGCAAAATGCCCTCCAAAAATGATACACAATTGTTTTAAATAAAGTTAAAAAAAAAATGGTTAAGTTTAAGATCATAAAATAATATTTTTCAATTAAGAAAAAAAATGCCCTTTAGTCTAAAAGATTGATAAGGAGTTTAAATTCTAAGACCAAGTGAGGATTATTTTTCACAGTAATATATGTGTACCAAGTGTGTGTGTTTTGTCAGGAGTACAACTAATGCATATATCTTTATTTCACAATATGGTTATTGTTATATACTAATTTTAACCTGTGAAAATTTCATGGTTTTCCTATTTTAAATTTTTGATGAATCTTAATTCTTCAGTTAATGATTGAATAAGCTCACGGTAAGTTCTATGACAATAAAAAATATCTGTAGAATTTCCCTATCACATCGTTAAATACTTGAGCTTAACAACTTTAACAAAATATTGCAATGAGAATCATAAATATGAATACTGGTCATTATTTTAAGAAGTAAGTGGGTACAAATAAAAAGATTTGAAATTGACAACTTTTTCCATTTCACTGAAACAGACGTTAAACACTTCTATCTTCCCTTCTTTCCTTCATTTTCTGATTGAAACCAAGTAGCAACTTTAATGTCTTTCCATGTAATCAAAATGGAATAATCCATTATATATGAGGAGACATTAAACACTTCTATTTTTCACTATTTTTCATGTCTTGTTTTTCCACATGATCAAAACAGAATAGTCCATTATTTATGAGGTATTGGCAGGGTGTAACAGTCATGTGAACTAATGAAGGCAGGGACAAGCACAATTATTATATGATGATATTTCACATTGATTCACAGTGATTATTTTACAGGTCTTTTTCTCTCAATGTGATTGCTTTAATTATTTTTGCCTCATAAATCATCCAATGCTACCCATGATTTGTAAAGAGCAAATCAGAAAGTTTCTCATTATTTTTATATCATATGAATGAACTTTTAAGTTTGTCAATTCAAAAAAAAAAAAAATGTTATTGTTATTCTTTGTTAATTTATTACATTTTTGAGAGCTCAAATGTTTACAAGAACCTCAATAAGCCTTTATTTATAAAGAGACTGAGAGACACTAAATAGCTTTTAAAAATAATTCTAGAAATGTTAAGAATAATAGAAGAAATAGGCCCTAGAAGCAGAGGTGGACTGGGTTTAAAAATATTGGTTGCCAGGAGACAAAGGGGCTCCACTCACAACTATAATGCTATCATTTAATTTTCATAATGAATAAATAAAATTAAACAAAATACATATGCAAAAATGTCTATTTCTTAGACAATTACATTTTATATGTATTGTACATATTACTGGCAGTAGATACAAAATGTAAATACAGAATGTTATAATTGAGTTTTTTATTTATATTTTTAATTTTAGGTAATTGGTTGATATTTTTAAATAGTTTGTTGCATAATTTACACATTAACAGATAGTTCAAAAGCACAATAGAGCATTGCATATATTTCATTATATTAAGAACAATTGTTTGTGTTCACTAGATGTTTGTGCAAATCTATCAATAATTGCTTCTGTATCCAATTCATCTAAAAATTTCTTTCCAATGGATAGCAATATGTACAATTCCAAATTTTCATCAAATAGCAAATTTCTTAATGTTAAGAAATATAATTTTTAGCTTTGAAAATATTCTCTTACATTGAACGAGTAACTGATAGTGTATAGATGACTTCATAAAGTTCTTATTCCTATTTATTACTAAAACAGCTTTTGTGTGTTTCTTTATTGCATTTTTATTTGATATAAAGGGCCCACTTAACATTGAGCAAACTGACACCCTGGTCAATTTGCCATTGCCTAAAAGTGAAATATTTGATGATAATGGGTTAAGATGATCTAACCTTATTTTTTAGTACAACAGTGAAAAACTGTAAAGAAATCACAGATATTACTTTACTGACCTAGACGAGCATGGAGAGCTGGATTTTTTTTTATATTAGTTTAACCAATCCAGATAAATTAACTCAATAATTGTCTTTTAGAAGATATTGAATCTCAAGATAAGCAACCAATGTACAACAGAAAGATAACAGAAATATTGTTTTTTATCAATCTCCAGATTTTAAAAAAGTGAATTCCAATCAATAAATATTGTGAGATGCAAATATCATTTAATATGAATAATCCCAGTAAGATTATTTAGTGGGTACTAAAGAATTTACAAGAATAAAGTTGAAAATGATTAGTAATAAAAAAAGCGTTTATCTTGAAATATCAATATCTGGAATACAGTTTTTAACTAGTGATTAGACTTAATACTAAAAAATATTTCATAGGATTTTATTTGTTTATTTTTTTTAAAGAAATGTGTTCTGTTCAGCATTTGAAGTTTCAAAATACTTCTTATTAAAGATAATCATGTTAGCTTTTGATCAGAATTTTGACTGTAGGATGAAAAATAAAAGATACAAAGAAACCAGTTTCTCTTTTCATTTTCCTGTTTTATTTGTTTCTCTTCTATTGATATAAAAATTAAACAAACCTTGATAATATTGAAAACCATTTTAACTAACAATTTTTTTTAAGAAAATAAAAGAGGACAATAGAATAATTTAATTACAGAGAAACTGTTAATATTTTAGTTTTTTTTTTTTTTTTTTTTTTTATTATAGAGCATATCTGATAAAAACTGGTTGATTTTCTTGTAATAAATTATTTCTCTCACACATGCACACCTCATTTACTCAAACAAAAATAAATGAGAATATAAAAAGGCTGTCTTGTTCCAAATTTCCAAATGGGAGGAGTCTGTCAGCCTTGAAAATCAGTTTTTATCTGGGTTCAAAATGTTGACCACTGAAGCTGGTGGGAATATTCATCTTTAGATAAAAGAGAAATTTACTGTGAAAAATGTGACAAAAATGGAGTCAATTTTTAATAGCATACGTTTTAATTTTATTAATAATATACCCTATCTGTATATGTTTGAATATGAAATTTTTCAGTACATTCAGATATTTTCAAAGCTGTTATAATCTAATTGATTATATTATTATCTAAATATAGTTTGGATTTAAATTCTGAAAAATTTTGTTTGTTGTATTAACTTAATTTTAGTCTTCTATAATACTACTAAAATGAATGCTGTTAGAAAGAATATTAAAGTGTTTTTATATAATCACTGAAAATAATTTTATGTCAAAACCTCAAAATGTATTATGACATATCTTAATTTTATTTGAACAGTTCAATAAAGTGAGAAATTTTTAATCCTTAGGACATTGTGGTAAAGTTTAACAATCATACTACCCCGCCCCCAAAAAACCTAGTTTGTCAAAAGACGGTTTTTCTCTTGATGTCACTGTTATCCTGTATACTCTCTTGGCAATTTTATTGTTTTAAAAAGCTATTTATAGAATTTCAATAAACTCAAAACAGGAAACTGGATTTATACATTTTTCTCAAGAATTGACAACAAAAATGTTGTCAATGTTTGAGTTTTATTAAAAATCTATAAATAGTTTTTTAAAAGAATAAAAACTGCTGAAAGAGTATACAGCAAAAACAGTGTCAAGTGAAAAATTGTCCTTTTGACACACTGTTTTTTGTGGGTTTGATTGTTAAACTTTCTCGATATTGCATTTAGCATTTTGAGGTCACTCTCATGTTGACAGACAACAGTTCTTCCCAAATTCAGTAATAAGGTATCAAGAATTCTCTCTAACTGATTGTTAAGGAGGAGATCATGCCTTATCCTTTATTTATTTCAGTGTTAGAGAATACATGTAAAATATATATTCATATATATATCATACAAACAGATATGCAAACAGTATTAATAAAAGTAACAATTTATTTTTTATACCGTGTGTAGATATACATGTACTTCTTTGAATAGTTAAAATAAAATGAACTTAGCAATACCTAGATTTACAAATCGGAAATTAAAAAAGTCAATTAAATAAAAGAGGGAGGTGTGTAGTTGAAATTTGCCTCAGCCATAGTTTTTTTTCTGAAAAAAATAAAAATTTTTCAACACTTCTTATTTAGAAAATTTGGCCAATGCAAACATCATAAAATTTTTGTCTAAAAGCAGTTCAAGGTTTTAAGAGAAGATGAACAATCAAATATAATTTTTTCTTTTACTACAGATATGTAACTAAAAGTGATGTTACATTCTTGTGTCAGAAACAGAAGTAAATATAATAAATAACTTTGTTGAGAATTATTCAGATAGTTTAGTGAGAAGTGCATGCTAAATTATAAGCTACTTAAATTGTATAACATTAATTAAAACAAGATGCATTGAAAAAGCTCAAATCAGGCATTCAGAAAAATCTGATATTTGGGGTAGATGGCTCAATCAATAAATCTATTAAAAAATGCAAAGATTAAAAAGAAAATATCTTAAATTTAACTTCTTTCTCAAAATCCAAAACTGCATACTTCCTGGAGAAAATAGCAATTTTTTCATGTGGAAACCAGACTGTTTTAATTTGCACTATGTGAATATGTAAATAAAAAATAACTATTTAAATTTTTTTTTCAACTCAAGAAAAATATATAAAAAACACTCAACATTTCCAAGTGACATCTTCATGATAAATTTAAGCAAAATCTGAAAAATCCTGTATCCTGTGAATGAATACACTGAACTAGTCATACAATATTTGAAGATAGAGTCACTCTGTAATTTCAAGACATGAGCCTCTATCTCATGTTTGACATCTGCTAGTAAAGGTTTTTATTTATCAACTGGGATGAAAATACATATAATTTTCTATATACTGACAAACAGTGGATATCTAGCAAGCATTTAATTGACAGAGCAACTTAGTTTCCAATATTTCACCAAGTTTATAAAGAAGAAAACCAAGGCAGTAAAAAAGAAAAGTATATTTTAGTCTACAACAGAGAATGCAGCAAGCCAGCCAGATATGACAGTACAGGACTTTTGTGAGTAGACATCTTCATACTACAATGCATAAGCTTGATGCAAGACAATGGCAAGATGCATAGAAGTGGTTGGGTGGATGAAAATTATGGAGATGAGGAGGAATGTCAAGGAAAGAACAGTTACTAACTGGTGTTTGTCCCGAGGCTGCCGCATATGTTTGGAAGTGTTGTGCAGACTGGACGTACTGGAGCTGTAGATGGTGACTGGGGGAAGGTATAGGGTTTCTGGAGAGTAACTGAAAAAAATCAAGTTTTCCTTTTTCTTTATGTGTTAAAAAATTAAATAAGTTGCCACAACACACACTGAATAAGAGAAGAAGGCTGTACTGAAAATCTCAGTGAGTTGCAAGATGTAAAAAAATGAATTAGCTTTGTTTTGTTTTTTTGAAGAACATGCAGTAAGAAGAAAAAAGTGATTTTTAAAAAATCTTTCCAATATTACATATATATTTTACATTTATTAGTTTTAATTACCTTTATGTAAAAAAATTCTCTCTATAGGTTATATATTTTTATACACACAGTAGCAGTTTATTTCATTCTGAAGAACAGCAAATTCACAATACCTCCTCTATTCAATCAATTTGGGGTCCTAACTGCCTCAGCTGATAAGGCTGAATGTTTTGTTTGGAAATTCTCATAAAATTCAACGATTGACCCATCCAGAGTACCCACACCTGATTTTTCCCCTAGAACTGAGACTCTATTGAGGGAGATGAGCATAACTCATTAAAGATATTGGACATCATCTCTAAATTAGACTCTCATAAGGCAAATGGTGGGGATGGGATACCAGCCATAGTCCTGAAGAAATGTGCTCCTGAGCTGGCTCCAGTTTTCTCCAACTATATAATTATTGCCTTAATGACTCTTGTTTCCCAGCCTGTTAGAAGTCCTCATGTGTTATCCCTGTTTTTATAAGAACTCTGGAGACCCTTTTGACCCATCTAACTACCATCCTATCAGTCTTCTACCACTCTTCAGCAAAGTCTTTGAGGCTTTAATCATTGTTGAAGTGGTCAAGTATCTTACCTCACAACAAGCTACTCTCTGACAAACAATATGGTTTCTGCTTTGCTTGGTCTACCGCTGACGCGATCACAGCCATAACTGAATTTGTATACGAAGCACTTGAGAAGCTTGAGCTGTGGCTCTAGATATCTCTAATGTGTTTGAAAGGGTTTGGCATGCCAGCTTTCTTTCTTCATAAGCTTCAGGGATATGGTATTACAGGGTGATTATTTGACTTAATACAATCATTCCTGTATAACTGTGAAATGAAGGTTGTCCTAAATGGGTTCTCCTCCAGTTCCTTCATATGAACGCTGGTGTTCCTCAAGGCTCTATCCTGTGTCCTACACTGTTTCTGATCTTCATCAATGATTTTCCTGATGTCATCAGTTCCCAAGTAGGCATTTACGCAGACAACACTACTATTTACTCCTGTCTCAATAGTAAATCTGACATTGCTGACAAAACTAACCTGGCCATTGGTCTTGAAAAGAACCTCTAATCTGTGGTTGACTGGGGCAGGAAATGGCTTGTAAACTTTAATGCCACCAAAACGAAACTGTTCTCAATTACCTGCCATAAAGAACTCTCCCTGCCTCCTAACAGAATGGCTGATGTCCAACTCCACAAGAGCATCTCTCTGTGTCTGCTTGGTCTCAATGCTTTCCACTGACCTGAGGTGGAACAACTACATTGAATCAATAGCTTCATCTACAACAAGTTGGTTCTCTGTGTCTCTCCAGAAGGTTTTTCTCACCTGAGTCCATTCTTCAAATCTACAAATCTACCATTCATCCTTGCATTGAATACTGTTGCCATATATGGTCTGGTGCCCCCACTGTTCATTTCGAGGTCCTTAACAAAATCCAGAGACAGATATGCAATGTGATAGGTCCTGATCTGGCATCTTGTTTACAGTCACTTTCTAACAGATGTGCAGTGGCTCCCCTCTGTCTTTTCTACAAATATTTTCATGGCAACTGCTCTGATGAGCTACTTTCACTGGTACTCCAACTGCATGAATTTAAGTGTGCTACTAGGTTGGCATCTCAGTCCCACCCTTTTACTGTTGAAACAGTTAAATGTAACTGCCTCTTCTACTCCAATGGCTTCTTCTCTTGCACTTCCTGACAGTGGAAATCCCTTCCTCCTACTTGCTTCCCTGATAGCTATAATCTTCAAATATTCAAATGTAATGTCAATCAACATCTTCTGATGTCTTGATCCTGATCCCTGTCCTTCTCTATATCCTTTCCTCAAACAACCCTCTTTACTCTTGCTCTCCCTCTCTGTAACCCCTTACATGCTAATAGCACTCCCACCTTGTTTGGGATGAAATGCTTAAAAAGAAAAAAAAAAAGAAAAGAAAAAGAAACCATATTTATCATAAACTATGCTGAATAAATACAGAGAGAAGAATAACAAATTTTTAGGCTATTTTATTAAACTTTTGATCTTTCTATAATTTTTTTCTTCAAAATAAAAAACTAAACCCATAAAAAGTTTTATAAGGTATATTCATAATATGAGAAAAGATTTTTTTTTAAAAATCACAAAAATGAATGAAAATTTTAACCTGTTATGAGTTGGACATATAAAGGGAATAAACAAATGAAATGTTTTATATGACCAGGCTTCCCTCAGTGTAAAATAGCCATTTT